>APFE030711542.1:3179-32866 GCA_000404065.3 Pinus taeda
TGGATCTCTTACTCATCCCTAGGTGAATTCAGAGAGGCAAGTGTCATAGGAGAAGTTTCTAGAAGATTCCATGAGCATCCACTTAGCAAAATGTCTCAGACATTTGTCCATTCTCGCTTATCACATCAAAGAAGGCATCTTCAGTATGCATTGCACTTGGCTAGTGTAGGAGTCAGTATGCATCACACCCTGACAGTGGAGTAGTCAGTATGGTCCAGTTTTGGCCAGTTCTGAGTGGTTTTTCAGGTGGAACTTTTGGGGAATGATGTAATCAGTTGACCATGATCCTTTAGGGTGTGAAACAACAATTTTAGGGGTTAAAGAGCCCTTGGTTTATCGACATATAAGATTGGGGTTGCAGTGCCCAAATATGTCTATAACACTATGCGATACCCACTATCCTTTGTCGTTGCTAACTTATTCATTGAGGATTTCAAGACCAAATCTTTGGCCTCCATTCCTTTTCAACCCAAGCGTTGGAAACGGTTTTTTGATGGAACTTGTGTCATTTGGCCCCATGTGTACGAGAAGTTAGAAATTTTCCTTCATCATCTTAACTCTCAATATGGCTCCATCAAATTCAAAATGGAGGTTAAGGTTGATGGGTGCCTTCCATTCCTCGATGTTCTTTTGTGCAGGTTGGATGATGGCTCCTTGTTGCACCATGTTTTCCATAAAAAAAACTCACACGGAGCAATATCTTCAGGCGAGCTCCCGCCATTTTCCGGCCCAGAAGTTTGGAGTGCTTAACACTCTAGTTACCTATGCCTTAAGAATTTCAGATGTTAGTCACCTAGAGGAGGAGAAATCTCATCTTTTGAAGGTTTTTGAAAATAATGGCTATAGAAATCATCAAGGTCTTAGGGCTTTTCAAACAGCCAGTAAGGCTCCCAAGGTTAAAAAATTTATTGATGATCCAGTTTCTAGGGTTAAAATTCCTTTTATCCATGGAACTTCAGACAAGATTTCTCATATCCTTAAAAAAACATAAGGTCTTAGATACCTTTAACCCCCTTAGTACCATCAAAAGCTCAGATCTGTTAAGGACCTAGTTAACCCTAAAGACATGAAATGGGTTTATTCAATCCCTTGCTCTTGTGGGATTCCCTACATTGGGGAAATAGGTCGCTCCATTAATGTTCGTATTCAGGAGCATGCTGTAGACATCAGACATAGGTGTTCCCTCTCCTCAGCTAGTGTTGAGCATGCAAAGAAAACTATGCACCATGTTTGCATTGAGGACTCCCAAGTCATGACAAGGATTGATCCATTTCATCATAGGAGGTTGCAGGAGGCCACTGAAATTGAAAAACATGTGAGGAGTCTCCATAGGGATGATGGTTGGAAATTAAGTAGGTGTTGGGTTCCTGCCCTTTCGTCTTGTCTTCTCTGTTTATTTTAATATTTAATTTAATTTATTCATTATTTTGTTATATTTTATTGTCTTCATATATATATATTATATATAGATATTCTTATATTTTAGGGTCTTCTTATATACCCTCGATTAATTATTATGATTCCTCATTTTATATTTTTAATTTAATATTATTAATAGTTTACTAATAATATGATTATTTGTTTTTAATTTTTTTCCATGAAAAAAATCACAATTTCAATTATGAAAAACAAAACTAAATGTTGTATCATCTGCATAATGGATATGAAAAATATTAGATATGGACCAAGCCATTCTATCCAGTGTCCTGTTCATTGGGACCATCAATATATACATAAAAAGACATAAATATATACATGTAAATAACATAATAAACCAATCATATAGTTCAAAACAAATAATAAAAAATTCTTATAGTTGTTGACTGACCATGGCAGATCATTTAGAAAAATCTCCATCATGTTTGATGAAAGGCCGATGGAAGTACTGATAAATATCTTGGTCTCAGTGTTCTTGAATTATCCACTACCCCTGTGTTGCTGCGCGGCCTCCTTGGAAAGAATGTTAGAGATCAAATTCCATTCCTCATATATGTGTGAGCATACAATAAAATCAAAATGTGATTTTAGTGTGATGACTTCATCCAGTAAGCCCCTGAGTGTGTGCATGTGACATGAGATTTAGAGTTGATCTAGTTGATAAGAAGTTTTGAGTCCCCAAAGATATGGACCCTATTGCAGTTTTGCTCAAGTGCAAAAATGAGAAGGTGTTTGAGACTATTGAGTTTAGAATAGCTGTTGGTTCGTCTCCCCAATCACATTTTAAGCTTGAAAAAAATGTGTTTTTGTAATTTAAATTACTGCTCTACCCCCACATCCGTTGTGTTACGTTAACCCATCAAAATATGCCCAAGGGAAAGTATGATCAATTACTTTAGGAGTAATGACACGGATGGGTATTGATGTCAGTTCCTCAGGAATCAAGTGATATAATGTGACAATGTGATTGCAAGTCATTGTCCATTGGAAGGGTGTGCCTTGAAATATGGATCGATTCCTGACTAGCCATATACCCCATCAAAGTAGTAGAGGGAGATTCTTGATTTTCTGTGATGTTACAAAATTCCACGAAATTTTCCAAGAATATGTGAGATGAGTCCTATTCCATCTAATCTTGATATTAAGGGAGAGATAAATATGTTTCCACACCGGACATGTCACTGGGAAGTGTAGGAAGATGTGATCTATGTCTTCAGCTTGGTCCTTGCAAAGACAACACCAAGATGGACCATGAAATGCATGAAGATTGAGATTATCATTGATAGGCACTCTATTTGATAATATGCACCACATGAATAGTTGGGATTTATGTGGTTCCTTAAGCTTCCAGAGAAGTCACCACCATCAATCAATCTACCCCCACCGGTTCCTATTCTGATATAAGAAAAGTGTATCCATCCTAGGGAGTGTAGCGACCGTGAGGTGCTGCAGCCCATATGATTTCCTCCTCTCGGTCATTAATCCTAATATGTGAATCTTATAGTGCCCCAATGAATTTATTCAAATCCAAACTTCACTTCTCTGGTAACCTGAGGTCATATGCAGATAACCATTCTTGTGAGAGCCATGATGTGTTCCTTCTATTTGTAATATGCGAGAGCTGAGTGATACCTTCCAGTTCAAGTAACTATCTGGGCTCCAATGGTAAGATATGTGCATTTCCACATCTTGACCAAGCATCAATGCCAAGTTGAATGATCTCACCATTTCCAACCCGCCATGCCAATCCTCACTTAATGACAGATATGGAGTGTGTGATAGATTTACATATGATGGAGGAACCAGTGATACCCTAGTTTGGCCTACAAATCCATTCCATTACTGATAGAGGGTATATATATTTATAATAAACAACCTATTTCCATAGGCTATTAGATGTAATAATTTGCCACCCCATCTTTGCTACAAGAGCCATTGCAAATATGTTCAGATCCCTTATACCCCATCCTCCCTATTTTTTTGGTTTTCCAATTCTCTCTCATTTTACCCATGCCAATGTCCTATCGACATTTTTCCCTCTCCATAAGAATATACAACATAATTGTGTATTCTGTTGATGATGCCTTTTGGTATCCAAGCCAATGCCATCCAATATATTGGTATGGCCTCCAATACAGATTCTATAAGTGTCATACTGCCTGCTCTAGAAATCCATTTCTGCTGCCAGATGTTGATGTGACCTTCGATTTTTGTAATAATCCAAGTCGAGTCTGCTATGCAGTAATCATTTGGCTTGAGTCTAAATCCAAGATACTTGAGACCAGCCTCCATTTCTTGCTTCATGAATTGAAATTGATGAAGTGCATGCCTTTTCTAGTTTTTTAAATAGGACACCATAGCTGTAGCTTTACAAAATAGGGATAGAATATTCTTGAAGAAAGTGGTGTCACATATAGATCCATCTAAAAAAATAAGTACATCATCTACAAATACTAGATGCATTAGATAGGAAACATCTTTCATCTTGAAACCACCTAATGACCCATCAACTCGAGCATTGGATATGTGTCTACTTAAACCTTCCATGACTAGGAGGAAAAATAGGGGTGATAATGGACACCCCTATCTAAGGCCACATTCAACATGGAAAAAATTGGATGCGACCCCATTGATGAGTATTCTATATGATGCAGATGTAAAACAACACATAATCCATTTTATGAATGAGAGAGGAAAGCCAATATGGGTCAGTATAAGTTGTAGGTAAGTCCAACTTGCTTTGTCAAATGCTTTTGATAGGTCAATGTTGAGTATGATACTCTTAGTGTTCTTGAGCTTAATGGAGTGGATCCCTTCTTGTGCAATCTCAATGGATTCATGAATCTGGCAATGATTAAGAAATGCAAATTGTTCCTTGGATATCATGTTAGGTAAGATGGGCTTGATTCAGATTGCAATGATTTTGAATATGAAATTGATAATCATCAAATGATTGAGGTTTATCAACTTTGGTAATGAGTGCAATAAATGTAGAATTGAACCCCTCATGCATCTTCCCCGTTAGTCTACAGTCCTCAATTTCTATGAGTAGATTAGCTCTAATATGATTAAAAAAAGGTAAGGTAGAATTTAATAGGCCATCTGTCTAGTCTCAGGATTTTATCGTTTTTGAACCACTTTAGTACAACTTTGATCTCCCCCAATGTGACTGACTTGTTTAATGTTTCCTCTTCCTCTGCCTCCATGGATGTAGGCAATGTCCCAGCTATGCGAAGTACTTCTGCTATGGTATCTTCTCTAGGCACCTTGAAAATTTGGGAGAAATGTCTAGTACCCATGTCGACAAGCTGATTGAATGTATTTTCTTCCTTTCCATTATGATATCTTAATATCAAAATTGTATTACACGGTTTCTATGCCCTGTCACATTATTGAAAGAATTTTGAATTTTCATCCCCAACGTTTATCCATATAGTTCTACTCTTTAATCTCCAAGTCTCCTCTTGCTATCTCAGGAGTTGAATCTTCTCTATTTCTAGCCTTATCAGATGTTCCTTTATTTCCATTGATGAATAACTAGCACTACTAGTGCCCTCCATATGCAATATGTCAGACTCAATTTTCATAATTGTAGCTTCATCCCTTATCTTTTTCCCTTTCGCCCATATTATAGTCTTGTGTTTGATCCAGGCTAAATTGCTTGCTATCACCTCAATTGGTGTGGAGTTGTTACCTTTTCCACAATGAATCCAAGATTCCATTACTATTTTATGTAATTCTTCTTCCACCAGACAAGCCGAGTTAAATTTGAAAGGAGAATTTGGCTTATAATTGGAATTCATAATTTCCAAATATATCAGGAAGTGATCTGATATACCCACTGATCCCACCCACTGTCTTATTTTAAATATTAACTCATTAACATTAGTAATATTTATATTAGTTATTATATTTATAACTTTTTTTTCTTATTTGTCTTGAACTTTTTTTCCAGAGAAAAAAAGCTAAAACTTTTTATTAAGGAAATATAAAAAGATTTACATGTCGTCTTTGCATCTACAGCCCAACCGAGGGCATCAAAACAGATATAGACATTCCCCAAAACATATGGGGATCTTACAAAATTACCCAATGCATCCCATATCAAAAAATGTTAAGGGACGCGGCACATCAACCGGGCCTGTCAAATAATGAGAAGAAACTGTCCATAGGAACGCGGAGAGAAATCCGCAATAGTTGCCAATACATATGTAAAATATATCCATTGAGGCCTCCTTACAGGAAGGATAAACAACCTCTTACATAAGAACTGAAAGTATAAAAACAGCCAGATGAAAATACATAAGCAAAAATCATCTTGTCCACTTTCAGACAAAGGATATATTCAGATACAAAAATAGATCACCCCGAGGGATAAGAGCGAGAGCCTGTAATAGCAGAAGAGGAATGATCTGCGAACAAAAAAACAGAGGAACATCGAAAGAACTCCACAACCCTGTAGACACAAAAATTTGTGGAAGGAGATATTATGATGAGAACATTAAGCTGGTGGAGCAAACGGAGGATGCTGTGAGTGGAAAGACTGTCCCTGTCGCTGTTCCTCTATGGACCAGCTGCCCAAAACTTGTTGTAAGCCTGTTTTAGAAAGCTCATCTGCTGAAGAGTTTTTGTCCCTGTAAATATGACATATAGAGATAGAATTAAAATGGGATTTTAATGACAATATATCATCTAAGGTAGACTTCAGGATCTGGTTTTGACATATTGCTTTCCCATTCACCCATTTGATAACATTCATGGAGTCTCCAAATATTTGAATGCTCAGGATGTTTTTTTGTAGAGACCAACACATTAAGAGGCGCAATGCAACCAGTTCTGCGTAATTGTTTGTTCCCTGACCCAGACCTACAGATGCTTTGAAAGAGTGCTCTTGGTTTAGATGTATACAAATACCTGCCCCAGCCCTGTTCTGTTGTGATGCCCCATCGAAGAAGGCCCAAGGGGAATTTTCATTTATGATTAGGGGGATGTCTCGGTTAGATGTATTTTTTGACTCAGGAGGAGGAAGGGAAGAGTATATTGCTGCACAATTTGTAGCCACAGATGTTGAAGAGAAAGACTGATCTTGAAATAAACATTTGTTTCTGGTCAGCCACAGACCCCAGAAAAAAATGGGGAGGAGGTTCCTGAGATTGCCATCCAGGTGGTTGTTCCACCAATTCCTCCAGACTTCATCCAGCGGAGCTGGTTCCCAATGAGCTCTTATTTTTAACATGTTTATAAGTTCCCCCCAGATGCTTAGAGAGGCAGTGCATGCAGTGAAAAGGTGATTTATTGTTTCAACGTCCTCCTTGCAGAGAGGACATCTCCCAGGGCCAACGAAAAATCTGTTCTGTAGGATATCCCATGTTGGGATTTTTCTCTTTAAAATACACCAGAGGAACACCCTAGATTTCAGGGGGCATTTGAGCTTCCACAAGTTTCGTGACCACCACTCTGGCTCAGCCCAACCTTTCTTTTCCATGAGAAAAACATACCCATCTTTTGGGGTATAAACACCTGTTTTGCCATGCTCCCACAACAACATATCAGGATCAGTTTTTATCCTAACATTTGTTCTGTGGAGTTCATCAATGAAAGAGGACCATTCATTATGCCATCTGATGTTTAGACCCATGTCCACAACGTTCTTCCATGCCTGACCCCATAAGGTGGATTGACCCACTTTCTCCACTTGATTTAGAGTATAAAAACCTTTGTTGTCTAGGTGCCTCAAGAGGCCAGGGGATAGTGCATATGATTGATTGCATCCAACCCAGGGATCCCTGCCAATTTGAACATTCTTCCCGTCGCCTACTTTCCAAGCCAGGCCTTGTTCAATCACAAAGAAAGCCTCCACCGTAGCCTTCCAGATAACGGAGGAGTGTTTCGTTTTCTTATTTTGACTGCGAATCCAATCTTCCAGGGGTATAGGGTCGATGTATTTTTGCTTTATCACCCTAGTCCATAGGTTCTCTACAGTAATAAGTCTCCATCCTGACTTGGCAGCCAAGGATAGGCTAAACTCAGGAAGCCGTTTTATTCCCCAACCGCCCCATTCTTTTGGCCTAGCAATCTTGTCCCATGCCACCCATGGAAGAACTGAACTCTCATTTGAGCCAGCCCATAAGAATCTGCTACACAGCCTTCTAATTTTCTCCAAGATGCCTTTGGGGATCCAAGTAAGGGCGGCCCAAAGACCGGGATAGCTAATAGAACAGATTTTAATAATGTCATTCTTCCTGCTCTTGAAAGCCATCTGAAACTCCAGTGGGAAATTCTTGCTTCGATCTTTACAATTAACCAGTGCCAGTCCTCTTTTTTGTATGCATCCGGTTTTAGCCAAAAACCCAAGTATTTAAAGGAGGAGTCCAAAGACTGAATATGGAAAGGGAAAAGGTTTTTCATTGAGGAGAATTATCTCCTATTGAATCCAGCCACACAAATTTGGGATTTCCCAAAATTTATCAGCATACCAGTAGCTTTCATAAAAAGTTCAAAAATGCTTTTAAGCTCCTTTAATTCATTATGAGAACCATTGGAAAAAATCAAAATATCATCAACGAAGAGCAAGTGTGAAATATAAAGGTTAATAGCAACCTCTATACCTTTTATCTTGTTTGATCTTCTGGCTTTGTGAATCAACCTGCTAAGACCTTCTGCCACCAATAAGAAGAGGAGGGGAGATAGAGGACAGCCTTGTCTGAGACCCCTTTGACTTTTGAAGAAAGGGGATGCAGCCCCGTTGAGCAGAACCGCAAAGCTGACATTAGAAATACAGCCCATGATCCAACTTATGAATGTATAATTAAAACCCAAATGAGTGAGCAATAGTCTGAGATACAACAAGTTTATTCGATCATATGCCTTGGATAGGTCAATTTTTAGGATCACCCCTTTTTTCTTCTTTTGTTTGACACTATGAATGACCTCTTGGGCCACCCCAATAGCCTCGTGAATTTTCCTGCCATCCAGGAAACCGAATTGTTCCATTGAGATATTTCTAGACAGAATAGGAACAAGTCTGATTGCTATCACCTTTGCAATAATTTTATAAATGCAATTGCAAAGAGAATAGGCCTAAAATCTTCAAAGGACTCCGGATCATATTTCTTTGGTATAAGAGCGATAAAGGTTGAATTAAAAGGTTTATAAATTTCTCCTTTCCGCCTTGACTCTTCCACAACTTCAGTGATATCGGGTCCGATTAAATCAAAGAAATGAAGGAAGAGTTCGATAGTCCATCCATCGGGACCAGGACTTTTCTCCTTTCCCATTGATTTCATTGCAACCTCAACCTCTTCCTTGGAAACTGGACCTGATATATCTTCGGCTTCATCCCCCTCAATGAATCTTGTGAAACATTGAGCTGTCCTCATAGCTTCCATAATGGTAGCCTCTCCAGGGTCCGAGAAAATTCTCTGAAAATGTCTCAGGCCCAAACTCGAGAGGTCTGAGAACGATTTAACCACCCTGCCTTCTTCATCTTTTAGGCTCCAAATAGTATTTTCCGATTTTCTCCCTTTAGCATAATTGTGGAAAAACCTTGTATTTTCATCTCCTGCTTTGACCCAAATAGCTCTGCTTTTTAATCTCCATTCCTCTTCCTTTGCCAAAAGGATTTGGTTTTGTGCTTTTTCTAAAAGTAGTATTTGGTCTTTGGAAGACTGAGAAGAATACCCATCCGACTCCACGCTTTCCAGAGACTTCAGCTCCTCACTAATTTTAGTCAATTCTTCATTTTGTTTTATCTGTCTTTCTTTTGCCCATGACTTGGTCGCTGTCTTAAGACGTTTCAGATTTTCCATGAATAGGAAGCTCTTACTTTCAGTGGCATTCCTGTCAGCGCGGATCCAAGTAGATTTGAAAAGGTTATTAAAAGAGGGTTCTTGTAGCCATGAGGAGTTAAATTTAAAAGGGGCAGGGGGCTTAGGAGGGGGAAAAGATAGGTCCAAAAAAATCGGGAAATGGTTAGAATTTCCAACCTCCTCAACCCAATGCCGAAACAGTGGAACTCTTCTGATGAGGCCCTCTCAGATCAGAAAGCGATCCAGCCTTTTTGCAATCCTATCCTCCCCAATTCTCCTATTCCTCCAAGTAGGCTTTAGATTAATCGGGGAAGGATCAATAAGATTATGGTCAGAAAGGATTTGGTAAAAAAAGTCCGACAGCGGATCCACCCTTGCCGAGGGTCCCCAGGCTTCCGCTCTGCGCAAGGAAAAGTTTAAATCACCTCCCACCACCATCAGGGGCTATTTCATCAAATATTTGGCAAGAAAATCCAACCAGAAAACCTCCCTTCCTTGACATGGGCCATAAATATTTACAATTTGGAAGGAAGAAGGAAAGTCTGGTGAGATTATTTCCATTCCCATAACATTTTTTAGACCCCATAGATTTAAACATTTTATCCTGCCCTCTCTGTAGCCAATGGCGAGACCTCCTGAATGGCCAGAAGAATCTATAGCATGAAAGAACCAACCTGGCATCAGAGATTTCAGACATGTTTCTACCTCGGAGCCTTTTCCCAATATCTCTTGGAGGAAAATGATGTCAGAGTTTGATTTTTGAAGCCAGTCTTTTAGAGCCAGTTTTTTAGGTTTACTAGCTAAACCTCTGCAATTCCAGGAAGACATAATCATTTTTTAACAGGTTCGGGGGTCTGCACTGCTCTAAGTACCCCTGGAATAGAATATTGCTTCCCATCCGCCACATCTATTTTTTCTTTAAGTTTTTCTTTTGATAGATCGGATTTTCTGCCACGTTTTCCCCTCTGAGGACCTTGTGAAGGATACTGGCCAAGACCACTACAAGCCTCGGTCTGATCATGCTTAAACCCCATCGACCTAAGGTTATAAGGGCATGGAACATTTTGAGCCGGCGGCATGAGAGGAGGCCAGGTTTGGGAACATTTGAGGTCAGGAAACGGGAGCTCCCCTGAAAGGGACTCAGGGTCATCGGGAGATGCTTCAGAGACTACCCCGCCCGACTGGTTTGCAAGAGGAGGAGATGATAATGTTTGAATATCATGCGAAAGTAAATTTGAAAGATCGAGATCTTGTGATGAGAGATTGTGAGTAATCGTGCACTTACCCGTGGCCTCTTCGCTGGGAAGTGGTTGAGCAGACGGTATGTTCTGGTCGGCCTCCACCTCAACATCCACCGACTGAAGTTCTTCCACATGTGAATCTACAGGGTTCTAAAGGTCGACAACTGCTTCCTCGGACCGAGCACCCCCAGAGACCTGCTCCATTCCGTTCTGCGGCATCGGGGCTTCCTTCTCCTGAGAATCATGGTGCTGAATATTTCTTGGTTCTCTGAAAAATGCCGTTCTTCTAAAGTGCCTCCGCCTTCTGATCAGTGGACAGTGGTTTGCAAGATCACCATAGTCATGACAGATATGGCATCGAAATGACAAATGCTCATAATCAAGAATTTGCTCGAAGACATAATCCTTATATTGGAGAGTAATTGATTTGGCCAAACCTTTGCTCAGATCAAGGTTTGTCAAGATGCGTGCAGTAGCCATAACCTTTGTCTCTTTAAATGACATATCCGCCTCCAAGAATGTACCCAGTGTGTTCCCGATTGATTGGAAAACCGCCTCTGTCCAGAGGAAAAAAGGGAGGCCCGGCGCCCTCACCCAAACAGGGAACACTTCGGTACTTTCCTTGATGGCATCGAACAGTGGAGTCCAACATTTTAACAGGATTGGTATCTTCCCAATAAACCAGTTTTTGCCCAAAACCCAATCCGCTGCTGCCTTCTCTTCGAACCTTAACATGAACCAGCCTTTTACCAGGCTCCGAGCTTCAAAACGTAAGGGACTCCCGTTATTAAAATGTTCTTCCCCCCAAGACTGGAGATCCGCTGGTGTAATTTTCTTTCCCCTGGCCCTGCCGACAATGGTGCAATCAGCAACCTCTAATGATTCCTCTATCGATACTTCCATGCCTAACACCAGATTTTTCCTCAACTCAAAAGCCCCTATCTGCTTTGGTGTTTTTCTCTTGCCTCCTATTATCCTCGGATCCTCATCAGAAGTCCCAATGATCCCAGGGGATTCTGACCGGACAAAACCCTCTTTGGAAGCTCCCATAGGAGAGGCAACCCCCGAATGGGGCTGCTGAAAATTAGACGGACCACCTGCAAGAAAACCTGGAGCACTTTTTCCACTGGAAGGGTCCCCGCCGGTTCTCGGACCACCTTCCCCAGCGCCCAAAAACTCCTCGCAATCCCCAGGAAGAGAAACCCTTATGGCACGAGGATCTTTTGGAAGTGAAACCCTAGTGAGAGGGGGTACACCACCATCCAGAATTCCTTGAAAAGAACCAGAAGGCTGACCAAGGGTTTCTAAAACCCCTAATCCGGCAAATGATGGATTCCAGGTTACCACTGATTTTCCCTTGTGGCCCGCCGCTGTGAAGCCTGATTCCAACCCTTTCGCCGCTGCATTCTCAGAAACTCGGACATGAACACCCTGCTCATGGACCTGGACATTTTCAGAAACTGTTACCTCACCTTGATGCAAAAATGGAGGAAAAGCCGCTGATTGTTGAAGAACCGACTCTGCCAATTTCTGAACACCAAAGAAATGCTCCACATTTTGCACTGATGTGTCCTTATCCCACATGGATAGAATATCTTCAAGTGCCGGGTGTAAATCCACCAGCTCCTCCGGGTTAACCATGGTTAATAAGCCGCAAGGATAAAACAAACCGACAGCAGTAGGAGACAACGACCTATGCCCAAGACCGCGGAAAACGAACCCCAAGTTGAGAGGAACCCGATATACCCGCGGCGGAGGAAAATGATAAACAAAAGGGCATGAAATTGTTCAGTAAAAAGCTTTCAGTTTGACCCGAGAATACCTCCAGCTGTCCACCTGAGCCCGTTAGGAAGACTCCCCGAAAAACTGCTTCTGTTCACCTTATTTTGCTGTTGTCGGTGCTATCATTACCCAGGACCTGTGCAGGAAACCTCTGGAAAACCTCGCGTCCAAACCCTCCCCAGACCCATCACGCTCTCCTCCACAAAAAAAACTTCTATTTGTCTTGAACTTATCTTAAACATTATTTATTTTCCTTAGTATTAGTAATTATTTTATTCATTTTATAACTTTTTTTAGTATCTTTCCCAACTAATTCACTTCTTTGAATATTATTTTGACTGAACTATTCTTTAACGTTCTTATAACTTAATTTATGTAATTTACTAAACTAAATTTCTAACGTTCACTTTTGGCACCTAGGGCATCTCTGCTATTTATACCTAATTACATATATGGGTTTTCATCCTTGTCCTGATGATGAACCACAATAGATGGTTCGAAATGTTGAGTAAAAAACAACAATGTGATTAATATGAAATACATTTTGATAAAGATAGGGTTATTGGAGTTCATGAAGGAAGCTTGTATAGAGTCATTACACCACCTCCTCAGGCCCTAGTTCATATGTAAATCATTCCTATTGAGCTATGGCATAGAAGATATGGTCATCTTCTCTACAAGCTCATTCCCACTCTTAAACATCTAGTTCATGGCATCCCCGATATCAAAGAATATTGTGAAGAAGTTTGCAAGGGATTCTCTTTGGGAAATCATACAAGAAAACCATTTTCAAATAGTGAAACAAGGTCTAAAGGAATACGAAACCTCATACATTCTAATGTGTGTGGGCCCATGTATGAAAAATCGCTTATCATCTTTATTATGTAACATTTATTGATGATCACTCTAGAAAGATGATGCTAGCCTAAGTCGATAATACCCACATTATGCAAATAAAATTGCATGTCACTGTTCCCAGGCTTTAATCACCTAATCCATGGTGAAAACCTTCAAAAATAAAGGCTTAAGGCTTCTTAATTTAAATCTCATGCGGAAACATTATACTTGACTAACCTAAAGTCTAAACCTTAGTCAACCTTTCCAGCAGAACTTTATTCAACCCTCCTTAACCTTGGTTAATTCTTAACATCCCCTCATCTTAACCATACCATGGTTAGACTTTATTATACCCAACTTAAACCATAATTCATTAACCCGCTTTATTTCTATTATAACCCATATAATAGAAATACACATAAAACACATTTAATCTTACCTTTCTGCCACATTACACATATGCCAACGGTCACCTTTATCGGTTCAATTCTCACCATTGATTTCACTCCAACATATTAACTATCTTCGATCCAACGGTTAATAGCCATATCACATGAGCCACTTGCACGAGGATTACCCGCCCGATAAAGCGGTTTCCTCTCTCCTACGACGTACTACGTGTTGATTGATAAATGGAATCGGGTGACCACCCCGAATTACCACTTACCACTTAGAGCCCGTGCGATAAACCATTTCTTGTTATGAAACTATTTTTCTTGTGCATTAACGCTCACGCATTTTACCCATGCAATAACTGTAGATATCCACCCATTGGACGACTATGACAGCTCCTCCATATTCCTCTTCCACTAACACTTAAGTTTAATCTCCGTCGTTCATTTCTTTTTACCTTACGCTGAGTGACTTAATTTGATTTCCCATCGCCTTCAACCTCGTTCTTTGATATCTTAGATACAACGATCCCTATACATAGTCACCTCATTTCTTGGTCCTTCCTCTACTTTGTTTTTATGCCATTTCTCAATGTTTTGTGGTTTCGGGTTTCTTAAGGGTTTCAATATTTAGTTTCCCTGCAACACAACTCCCTCTTGATTTAACTCCACATGCTCTTAACACAGTCGCTCCTGAATATCGACTATGATCCTTCGAATGGATTCAAGCGATCCAATACGATCCTTCATATCACTTCTTCTCTGTGTTCTTCTCAAACTCCACCTGCATACATATACCATGCAGAAACTCTAGTTTTCACACACAATTCATAACTCCATTAATCAATACATAGCACACAATTCAGAATCAAATTCTCTGTATTGATAAATAAATATTTACATACGAGTCTCACTCTCTCTGGCCTGATATTCTAATCAGTGGCCTCTATTTTCCTACCTTCCCATAGGCGTATAGTTAAACCATCTAACTAAGTACTAGCTAACCCCTAACTAGCTAAACCCTTTCTATGCCTTTTAGGCTTACATTTATACAAAAGGATTCTATAACCAATTCCTGATTTAGATCCATAAACTTCTCAACAAAATCATAAGATATCATCTTTATCCCTAAGGATCCTCTTTAATCCACAAATCATGAAACCAACTCCTATCTAAGATTTACAATTGATTCTCAAATCTTTCAATTATCCTAAATCTCTCATGTTCTACAACATTCAAGAACATTTACAAATATGCCTCACAATACTTAATTAATTTCTATTCTCATTAAAATCATTCAAAAGCCTAATTAATTACATTAATTTTAACACTTAGGAAACCAACTTCCTTAAAACTCAAGACCCCCTTATGTCTACTAAAATACAATGATTCTTCTGAGCTGAATGATCCTGCATCAAAAGACATGGCTCTACCTTCTCAAGAAAAATGATGAAGTATTTGAGAAATTAGAAGATTTTAGATGTGAAGTAGAAACCCTAACCGAAAGAAAAATAAAGACTTTGAGACCCGATAATGGTGGGGAATACACTTCTAAAGAATTGATTGCATATTGTAAAGAAGCAAGGGTTAAGAGGGATCTTATTGTTCCCTCCTGTCCCAAACACAATGGAGTGGTCGAAATAAATAATAGGACAATTGAAGAAGGTGTACGAACAATGCTCCTTGATCAAGACTTACCAAAATTTCTATGGGGAGAAGCAGCAATGACAACCATATATATTGAAAATAGAATTCCTCATAAGAGTCTTGAAAATATGACACCCAAGGAAGCATTCATAGGGAAGAAGCCAAGTGTGGACCATTTATGAATCTTTTGGAGTCTTACCTACATCCACATCCCAAAGGACAAATGAAAGAAGCTATATTCTACAAGCATTAAAGGGATGTCCTTTGGCTATAGCCTCTCCTCAAATTCATATAGAATCTACATCATGGAAGGAAGACACATTGAAGTAAGAAGGGATGTTATATTTGATTAAAATCAAGCCTACAAAAGATCATAGGATAATCTTATTGATTTTGATGGTGAAGATCTACCTATATTTGAAGAAGAAGAAGTACAACCCAACAACCCTTCTAAAAATCAAGAAGAAGAAGGACCAAGTGAGACTATTCAACCTGTGATCATACTGAATGCAAGGTAGAGGCCAAATAGGTTGAAAGCTACTCTTGAATATGTTGAAGGACATCGAGCTGTGAAAGGAACCTTTAGAGAAAGCAAAAGGATGAAGAGGTATTATGGATATGTTGCATATATGAAAAAGATTAATTGAAGCAAAACCATCTACATTTGAAGAAGTTGTTCATCAAGAAGTATGGAATAAAGTTATGAAGGAAGAATATCAATCCATCATGAAGAATGGGGTTTGGGAAATTGTTCTTAGACCTAGTGACAAATCAATTGTCACCTCAAAATGGATCTACAAGATCAAACACGTTTTTGATGGAAGTATAGATAAATACAAGGACAAATTTGTTAGAAGGGGTTTCTCTCAAAAGGAAGGAGTAGATTATGAAGAAACCTTTGCACCCACTGCAAGGTATACTCCCATTAGATATTTGGTTTCATTGGTTGCTACAATGGGATGGAATATCCATCAAATGGATGTGAAGACAACATTTCTGAATGGGACCATTGATGAGGAAGTACACATTTAGAAACCCGAAGGATTTGAGGTAAATGACAAATCTACTCATGTTTGTAGACTCAAGAAGGCACTATATGGTTTGAAGCAAGATCCTAGGGCATGGTATGCAAGAATGGATGCATACCTTCTAAGAATTGGATTCATGAAGAGTTTCTTTGATCCAAATCTCTACATCAAGGTTGTGAATAATGAGTCATTCATTATTCTATTATATGTGTGTTGGCATTATGATACAAGAATTTTCCTTGATGGAAACTCACTCATAGGTCAGTTCAGTTTTGATGAAAGGCAACCCACAATTTAACAGGCCAATTCATATGTAATAGGTGATTGGTACAGAAGAACAGGAAGATGGAACTAAAGTCTACTAATCAAAATGAAGAAGTTGAAGATAAAGGATGGTGAAAAGTAGTTTAATATGTATACACAGGTCCACTTAGTCAAAACAATATATACACGCTGGTTCACAGGAAAAAAAGAGCATATACGTATACACACACTCTCACAAAAAGAAAAGCATGTATATGTTGGAAAATCAAGGAAATTCAGGAGGAGACAATACCAGGAGTTAATACCATGGTATTAGCCAACAATATTGAGCAGAGTAATGACTATTTGATCACGTCCAAGAATACCACGTGTCCTAAGTGGTTTTGGTTTGACGTATTGAGAAAGGCCTAAAACTATATAAGGAAGAAAGGATCATAAGGCCAATGTGTGCAAGTGAAAAGGGTTTATAAGGAATACTTCTATCTGAAGTATATTTTATGTTGCAGGGGATATGTTGGTGATTTGATCTAAAATATTGTGTGCACCTTGAATTCAATGTTGGATCAGGATCATGAGACTTGAAATGACTTATCATTGAATGATTTGATATTGGTTGGGCCAGATATGATTGTGTACATCTGTTTTATTCTTTAAAAGTCATGATTTGGGTTTTTCTTAAGTCTGGAATAGCAGTGAAGTTATGAGTTAATCTTTTCATATCTATATGCTAGTTCATGTCAGTAAAAGTGCATGTACACACAGGTTCTACTCTTCCAAGTAGAGTATACAAAGAAAAGCCTATTCTTCAGATCTATCTGATAAGTTTTTGTTGTTTTACTGTTGTCTATCAATGAATTCTTCTTAGACCTGAATGTAAAACTAAATGCATAAGGAGTTTGATATCTAATTGATTGATTGTATAAGTGAGAAGGGTGATCTCTGCTACTTCCTGTGTAAAGCTCTATAAATTGACAGTAGATGTTCAATATCTTGTTGGTTGGTATAGACTTGATTTAGAAATTTTATGTTTCAATAGTTTTGAAGGTATGCACAATTTTGATTAAAGGAAGTAGCGTATACATGCAAGTTGGGTTCAATAAAGTAGAGTATACATTTTGATGCATGATTTTTGAGGTTGCAGCTAGTTCTGAATGATGACGTAGGTTTATGGGTTCAACACAGTGTTCTGGTGAGAGTGATATGATTGTTGGTTGATGCAGTTTGAGTTTCAAAGCTTTTGATGGGTCCAGTATGAAAATTTGATGAAACGAGGCCTTCATGTATATTGTTGTGTGCCAAGAGCATCTAGTCTGAAAATTTATGAAACATGGTCCCTGGAAGAAGAAAGAAGGTCATAGCCTTCTGTAGGCCAGTGCCTACGTACTAGTAAACACATTGGCTAGTACAAGAGCTAGGAGGTTGCAACTCCCTTCTAGTAGAAGCTGGAAAATGAGAGAAGGTTGTAGCCTTTTTTAGGTGGGTTCCTGCGTACTAGTATGAGGCTGCACCAGTGCAAGATTGTAAACATATTTTCTTATTATTAAAAGAAGACATAGATGACAGCAGTAGGTGGTTTTCACCCACATTGGGTTTCCACCTTAAATCTTGGTGTTCATGTGTGTTGTTTATATGTGATAGTTTATTCTGTTTTTACTGCACTGTTTAATTAGTTACTGATGCACTGATTAAAGATAAACATATGATAAATTGACTAAATCACAAGTTCTCTGGGTATACACTGGTTTCTCTAATCACACTAGTGTGTACACGCTAGTTCACTTCATAAAAGTAGCATATATAAATATGTTTGGGAAATGAAAATTATTGATCTGATAATACTGATTCACCCACCCTCTTAGTATTATTTCCAACAATTGGTATCAGAGTAGGTCCATCATAAGAAGCTTTATTGCTTGAAGGAAGATATTTCAAGATGAATAATCATGAAGGCATGGGATCCATCAAACCACCAATATTCAATGGGAGACACTTAATATATTGGAAAATAAAAACCAGAGCCTATCTACAATCACTTGGATCCGATGTTTGGGAAATTGTGGAAGGAGGATATCAATTTCCAGCAACAATTCCTACAGACTCTATAGGTAAGAAATTATACAAAACCAATGGCAAAGTTGTCAATACGTTATTGGGAATTCTATCAGAATCAGAATTTGTCAAAGTCATGCAACTCAAGACAACCAAAGAGATATGGGACAAAATCATTCAGAGCTACAAAGGAGACTCTCGGGTAAAACATGTTAAGTTTCAAACTCTCAGAATTCAGTATGAAACTCTTAAGATGCATAGTGATAAGAGTGTTTCTAGTTACTTTTTAAATATAGATGAGATTGTTAATTGTATGAAGAATCTGGGTGAAGAGATAAAGGAAGCTAATTTAGTTGAGAACTTTTTGAGATCTTTTGCTTGTAAATTTGAGTCAAAAGTGTCTACCATAGAAGAAAAATAGGATCTTTAAACTATTGATGTGACTCAACTCCATGGAATTCTAACTACCTTTGAAATGAGAAAAGGAGGTCCGTCAGATATGAGAGAAGCCGCTTTTAAAGCATCAACAAAGGGAAAATAAAAGGAAGATCACAATGAATCAAAACACATTTAAGAAGAAGAAGATGAGGTAAATCTTCTCAATAAGCTTCAACGGGGTTCCAGAAGATTCAGAGGTAATCTACCTTTCAAATGCTTTTCTTGTGGTAGAGTCGACCATTATGTTGCCAACTGTCTTCATAAAGATAAATATGAAAAAGGAAAGGAATATGCAAAAGGAAATAGAAAACAAGTTGTGAATAGGAGTTACTATACACATGAAGATAATGATGACTTATCCAATAGTGATGAAGATGAAATTGACCAAGATTATAGACTACTCATGGCTTATGACAATGATGATTTTTTGGATGCCTTAGAAGAGGAATAATTTCTCAAAGAAATCACTAAACTCAAAATCTGTTTAGAAGAAAAGAATATGATCATCGATACATTGACACACCAACTCACTAAAAAATAAAAACACAATGAAAATTTAGAATGTGAAATTGTGGGTCTAAGAAAAGAACTTGATAAGACAACATCTCTTAATCTTAGATTTGCTAAAGGATATGAAACTTTAAATGAAATCATCAAAGTTCACTGTTCTCCTCTGATAAAGACAAATCTTGGATATACTGAAGAATCATCTCAATCACAGAAGTCGTCAGCCTCCACCAGAAACTATCTTGCTGTAGCGAAGACCAATGAGCAATATTTCAATCGTCAGCAAAGGCCCAAATTTACTCATCAGGTAAGTCATACCCAATTTACTCCAAGGATGAGTATCAATAGAAGCTTCAACCAACAAGTAAACAATGCCAAAAGATTCTATGATTGCACAAACTTCTTTAATGGGCAATGTTTTTCATCTCATAACTTTGGGCATAAGGATAATCAATGTGTTGCTTACAAAACCATCATGACTAGAGAAGCAAAACATAAAAGGAGTGTAATAGGAATCAAGAAAAGTTCCTATAATAACTTTTCTCCTCTTGAAAATGAAGTAGAATGTTCGATTTGTAACAAATTTGGTCATGAAGAATCTGAATGTAGGAGGAAATTTTATCCATCACTTCAAAAGGAGAAAACACCATTAAATCCCAAGATATGGAGAAAAAAGGAATCTCAATCAAAAATATGTGGCATAGCTTTGTATGCAGAAGGACAAGAAAATCAATGGTACATTGACAACGGATGCTCCAAACACATGACAGGTGATAAAGAGAAACTTCATTCATATAATGCTTTAGAAAAGGAAAAGAATATCTCCTTTGGAAATGACACTCCAACTATCATTAAAGGTAAAGGTTTTATCTTCTTGTAAGAAAAGGTTAACGATGGAAATGTCATGGATGTAGATGGTTTAAAGCATAACCTGTTGAGTGTTAGTCAAATGTGTGATCAAGGAAATGAAGTTGTGTTTTAATCAAATAGATGTGTGGTTCGTGAGCTTGATACAGGAAAGACCATGATCAAAGGAACAAGAAATCCAAACAACTTATATATACTCAAAGGAGGACAACAACAATGTTATCTAAGAAAAACAGATGAAAATTGGTTATGGCATAGAAGATTGGGACATCTAAGCTTTTCTCAAATAAGAAAGCATGCAGGCTCAAGGCAGTTCGTGATCTTCCAGATATCAGCACCCCGGAAAATACCATATGAAAACCATGTGAAGTCAGTAAGAAAACTAGAGTTGACTTCAATGAAAAAGAAGGATCAGCCAGTAAGCCTCTTGAACTCATCCATACTAGTTTATGTGGACCCTCGTGGAGAGGAATACTTTATTTTATTTATGATGATTTTTCCAGGATGTGTTGGATAGGTCTACTAAAGCATAAAGATGAAGCGTTTGATAAGTTGAAAGCCTTCAAAGCTTTAGTTGAAAATGAATCAGATTGAAAAATCAAATGTCTCAGATCTGATCAAGGAGGAGAATTCATATCAAATGAATTCTTCGGCTTTTGTGAACAACATGGAATAAAGAGGCAATTCTCTATCGCAAGAACTCCTCAGCAAAATGGTGTGGTGGAAAGAATGAACAAAACAGTTCAACAAATGGCTCGAGAAATGCTTGATGAATCTCAAACTCCTACAACCTTCTAGGGTGAAGTTGCATTTGCTTCCGTGATTATTCTCAACAAAGCGAATGTTCAGGTAAATAACAATCAAACTCCATATGAACTTTGGTATGGTAAGCCTCCTACTATAGAACACTTTAGAGTGTTTGGAAGAAAATGTTTCATCAAAAGGACTGATGAAAAACTTGGTAAGTTCGAACACATTCTTCTTGGTTATTCATCCATAAGTAAAGGATACAAATGTTATAATGAAAGAATTTGGAAAATTGTTGAAAGCATTGATGTTTTAATTGATGAAGCATGCAGAAATATGGAACAAATGAAATCAACAGAGGAATATGACAATGAGGAATATGGGTAATGCTTTCCCGCATCAAATCAAAATGATAAAGAAGAATCCAATGAAGCACCAGAAGAAGATACAACGGACAGGGAAAAGACTCCATCCAGGTATGTTCAGAAGAATCATCTAGAATCTCAAATTCTAAGAGAAAAAGGGGTTAGTGTATAGACAAGAAGAACTCTTACAAGGACCTCAAGTTATCTAGCATTAATATCCTCCAGCAAATCTCGGAATGTAAATGAAGCCTGCAAAGATGAATGCTGGGTTAAGGCCATGGATGAAGAACTTGACCAAATTGAAAAGAATGATACTTGGGAATTAGTTCCTAGACCTCATGATAAAAATGTTATAGGAACAAAATGGATATTTAAGAATAATCTGAATGAAAATGGATAAGTTATTAGAAACAAGGCAAGACTTGTTTGTAAAGGGTGTGCTCAACAAGAAGGTATAGATTTTGAAGAAAATATTGCACCCATTGCCAGACTTGAAGCCATGAGGATGTTTCTTACTCCCTCTAGTTTTCGAAAATTCAAAATATATCAAATGGATGTAAAATCAACCTTTCTTAATGGATATTTAGAAGAAGAAGTTTATATTAAACAACCATAAGGATTCATTCTTGGAAATGATGTAAAACTCGTATAGGTTCTCTATGGTCTAAAACAGGCTCCGAGGGCTTCGTATTACCGCCTTGACAAATATCTACAACAACAAGGTTTCACAAAAGGTTCTGCAGATAGCAATTTATACACAAAGATTGAAAATGATAAACTGCTAATTATTGTTGTTTATGTTGATGATATCATCTTTGGTAGCAATGAAGAATCCATGAGTCAGAATTTTTCTTCAGTAATGTAGCAAGAATTTGAAATGTCCTTACTTGGTGAACTTACTTATTTTCTTGGTCTACAAGTACAATAAACAAAAGATGGTATATTTCTTTCACAAACCAAATATCTCAAGTAGATCTTGAATAAATATGGAATGGAATATTCTAAACCAATATGTACTCCAATGATAACAGGATGCAATCTCAATTCTAATGATGAATCACCAACAATAAACCAACCAACTTATAGATTGGGAGTTTTCTTTATCTAATAGGTACCACACCTGATATCATGCATGCAATAGGAATTGTTGGAAGGTTCCAAACAAATCCAAAGGAATGACATCTCCAAACAGTCAAAAGAATTTTCAAATATCTTCAAGGAACTTAGGAATTTGGTCTATGGTATCCTAAAGATATAGATCTTACTCTTCATGCTTATACAGATGCTGTTTTAGTAGGAAATGTGGATGATTGAAAGAGTACTAGTGGAGGAGCATCCTATATGGGTTCACAATTGGTGTCTTGGTTCAACAAGAAATAAAGTTCAATTGCCTTATCTACAACTGAAGCAAAATATGTGGCTACTGCATCTTGTTGCACACAACTACTTTGGATGATGCAAACATTGCAAGACATTCAGATCACATGTACTCCACCCATATCCATTCTATGTGATAATACAAGTGCCATCAATATTTCGAAAACTCTAGTTATACACTCCAAGACCAAGCACATACCCATTAAGTACCATTTTCTACGAGAACAAGTGCTTGAACAAAAGGTTAAATCAGATTATGTTCCCTCCAAAGAATAGGTTGTTGATATATTCACTAAACCACTTCCTAGAGAAACATTTTAATATCTCAAACAAAAGCTGGGAGTAGTTGCTACATCATCCTGTTGTTAAATATAGTTTTAAGAGGAAGGTTATTATACGTGGGTTTCATGAAATATAGTCATGTATACACATGGGTTTCTATGGCTGAAGGAGCATATATGTTTTTCTGATAGAAAAACAGTGGGTCAGACTCTGATATAGGTGCTCTGTCGGATATTGATGATTACAGTCTGACAATATGCTTTATTCATTGATTTTTATCTGACTAACAAAGATTCCTTGATGAATGACTTGTTGACAATGCATAGGTAGCACAGGTTCAGGGGGAGCATTAGCCTTCACACACATTCTTCATTGTTGGCATCATGGTTGCTGAGTTCAGCTATGGCTTTAGATACTTATATCATTTGTTTTATAAGTCATTTAAAGATCTAGGGTGTGATATGACTTCTTCTGTCATGGTCTATATTTCAATGAGTCATATTGGACATATGATGTAATTTGTATCCCCACTTTGCATGCGATGGATGATGTAATAATTGGTGTATTTCTATCATGTATAAACAATTGGTATATCCCCACTTGGTTGGGTGGATGAGTCAAATATGGTGTATCCCGACTTGGTTGGGTGATTGATGTATGTATGAGTCATTGGTCATAGGGAGGTCATGCTCACTTAGTTGAGTTATAGAGTCATGCTATTCTTTTGAAACATATCTCTGCAGACTCAGCTTGTACTCAGGGGGAGCATGGAGAACATAATGTATATCAAAGGGGGAGAATAACTTGGTCTACCCTTTGCCCTTCATGTCAAAGGGGCAGAGTATTTTGGTGTTTTTTGTTATCTCTAACAGTTTCTACAGCTGGATGTAATCAACATTAGCATGGTTTCCATCAAATCCAAAGGGGGAGATTGTTGGCATTAAGATATAAGAGTTGTCCTTGATGGAAACTCACTCATAGGTCAGTTCAATTTTGATGAAAGGTAACCCATAGTGTAACAGGTCCATTCAGATATAACAGGGCATTAGTACAAAAGAACAGGAAGATGGAACTAAAGTATACTAATTAGAATGAAGAAGTTGAAGGTAAAGGAAAGTGAAAAGCATTTTAAGATGTTTACGCAGGTCCACTTAGTCAAAACAATGTATACATGGTGGTTCACAAAACAAAAAGAGCGTATACGTATTCACACACTCTCACAAGTAGAAAAGCCCGTATATGTTGGAAACTCAAGGAAATTCAAGAGGAGACAATACCAGGGGTCAATACCATGATATTAGCCTGCAATATTGAGTGGAGTAATGACTATTTCATCCCATCCAAGAATACGATGGGTCTTAAGTGGTTTTGGTGCGAGGTATTGAGAGAGGCCTAAAAATATATAAGGAGGAGAAGATCATAAGGCCAATTTGTGCAAGTGAAAAGGGTTTCTACGAAATACTTCTATATGAAGTATATTATGTTGCAGGGGCTATGTTAGCGATTTGATCTGAAATATTGTGTGCACCTTGAATGCAATGTTGGATCAGGATCATGAGACCTGAAATGAATTATCATTGAATGATATGATATTGGTTGGGCCAGATCTGACTGTGTACACTTGTTTTATTCTTTAAAAGTCATGATCTAGGTTTGTATGAAGTCTGGAATAGCAGTGAAGTTATGAGTTAATCTTTGCATATCTATATGCTGGTTCATCTCAGTAAAGTCACGTGTACATGCAGGTTCTATTCTTCTAAGTAACATATACAAAGAAAATCCTATTCTTCAGATTTGACTGATCTATATGATTAGTTTCGGTTGTTTTACTGCTATCTATCAATGAAGTCTTCCTAGATCTAAATGTAATGTTGAATGCATAAGAAGCTTGATATCTGATTGATCGATTGTATAAGTGAGAAGGGTGATATCTGCTATTGCCTATGTAAAGCTCTGTAAATTGACAATAGATGTTCAATATATTGCTGGTTGGTACAAACTTGATTTGGAATTTTTATGTTTAAGTGGTTTTGAAGGTATACACAGGTTTGATTAAAGGAAGTAGCGTATAAACATAGGTTGGGTTCAGTAAAGTAGCGTATACATTCTGATGCATGATTTTTGAGGTTGCAATTGGTTCTGAATGATGATGCAGCTTTCTGGGTTCAACACAGTGTTCTGGTGATAGTGATCTGATTGTTGGTTGATGCAGTTTGAGTTTCAAAGTTTCCGATGGGTCCAGTATGAAGGCCTTCATGTATATTCTTATGTGTCAAGAGCATCCAGTTTGAAAATTTATGAAACATGGTTCCTAGAAGAAGAGAGAAGGTCGTAGCCATCTATAGGCTGGTGCCTACGTACTAGTAAACACATTGTCTAGTACAAGAGCTAGGCGGTTGCAGCTCCCTTCCAGTAGAATTTGGAAAACAAGAGAAGGCTATAGCCTTCTGTAGGTGGGTGCCTACGTACTGGTATGAGTCTACACCAGTACAAGATTGTAAACATATTTTTTATTATTAAAAGAAGACAGAGACGACAACAATAGGTGGTTTTCACCCACATTGGGTTTCCACCTTAAATCTTGGTGTTCATGTGTTTTTCTTATGTTTGATGGTTTATTTTGTTTTTACTGCATTTTTTAATTAGTTACTGATGCGTTGATTAAATATCAACACATGATAAATTGACTAAATCACAAGTTCTCTGGGTATATGTTGGTTTCTCTAATCATAGTACTGCGTACATGCTAGTTCACTTCATAGAAGTAGCGTATATAAATCTATTTGTGAAATGAAAAATTATTGATTTGATAATAATGATTCACCCCCCCTCTCAATATTATTTCCAACAATGTGGATGATCTATTCATTATAGGTGTGGAGAGAAGAATACAAAAATGAAAGAAGATGTTGGAAGCTAAATTTGAGATGAAGGATCTAGGACTGATGCACTATTACCTAGGTATGGAAGTATGGAAAAGTCATGGGGAGATATATTTGGGCAAGGAAATTATATCATCAAGTTGTTTAAAAAATTTGGGATGACAGATTCCAAGCCCATGACTACTCCTATGATCACAAATCTCAAGAAGTTGAGGAGCTCTGACTCAAGTCTCGTGGATCCTACCTCCTATAGTTAGTTGGTGGGTTATATGATGTATTTAGTAATGCTGGAACGGTGAGAAGATGGAGGTGATTTGCTGGATGATGAACCCTCGCCCAGGATGATGTATCGGTTGCCTGTATGCTGGCTTGCTAGCCCCGAATGCTGGATCCGAACCCCGTGTGATGTCTCTGCTGCCCAACCCGGATGCTGTAGTTTTGTTGTAAACATCCTCAATCAGTTTCAGTTGGAGCCTCGTCATGATCACGAGATATATGCCAAGCATATATTGAGATATCTTTGTGGCACAATACATCATTGCATATATTACAATAGTAAGCAAGTCAATTTGATTGGTTTCACAGATTCTAATTGGGGTGGCATTAGGACTGGTGGAATAAGAATTATTGGTGGATGATTTAGTTTGGGATATGAAATGATCTCATGGATGAGTAGAAAGAAGATCATGTTGCTTTGAGTAATGTTGAAGTAGTGTACGTGGCTGCATGTGAAGTAGGAAAGGAGGTTGTATGGTTAAGGAAGCTTCTGATAGATTTGTTCAAGAAGCCTCTAGATCATATTCTGATTAATTGTGATAAAATTTGTATCAAGATATCTAGAGATCCCTTCTTACATACTAGGATGAAGCATATCAATAATAAGTTCCACTATATTAGGAACTTGGTGCAGGATGGGATCATGAAGCTACAATCATGATAGACGATCAGGTGGTTGATATACTAATAAAGTCTCTTCCTAATAAGAAGTTTGAATACATTAGAATCATTCTTGGTTTAGTTGATATTGTTGATCTTGTTGATGATGATAAAAGTTTGGAAGAGATTTGTTGAGGCCTTCTATGTGAGACACATTTCCTGGGAGGACATTTGGTCGGCACTATGTGTTGATGTCTAGTTACCAAAGTAGGGAGGGTGGCATTAGTCATGGAACTCTAACCTCGGATACACACCTAAATCCTTGGGTTGATGGTTAGCAAGTAAGCCTGATGTTACCTAGAGAGGCTAAAAGATTTCATCCATCTTAGTCCCACTTGGATAGATTTCTCTAGTCAGGAATCTAGTCTATGGCATTACAGTGCCTAAACTATTGAGAGACCTTGGATAGATTGCCTTGGTTAGGAATCTAGTCCATGGCATTGTGGTGCCTAAAATCTTAATAGTTTATATAGGTTGAGATGTTCTTTATGAATACCTCCCTAGTTAAGAGGGAGTGTTGAAAAATGTAACTATGTTTGGTCTTCATAAAATGTGTTTTTTAAAAGAATTTTTTATTATTTTTACAATGAATTATTAAAGCATGGGTTTCATGCTTGGGTCATCATTTATTAATCAAAATCCCCATTGTGGAATCCTAGGATTAATAAAGAGTCATTTTATATTTTGTGAGAGCCTTCTTGGGCTTTTGAAGAATGTAAAAAGAATTATTTTTGAGTAAAAAATGAATTATGTAAACTCCACACCAAGTCGGCATCAAGGAAGGAAATTCAACCTCATTGGAAGGCTATATATACAAGGTAGTTTTAATTTATTTGGAGCATCTCACTCTCTCTCACATAGTTCGATATATAAAGCTGGAAGCTGGGAAAAGTGCGAAGGTGGAGAAGGAGGCTAAAAGGAATGTGAGTTTGGTCAAAAAGGAAAGGATGGACAAAATCAAAGCTTTGGTATCTCTCTCTCTCTCTCTCTCTCTCTCTCTCTCTCTCTCTCTATAATATAATAATATATCTATCTATCTATCTAATATATATATATATATATATATATATATCATGTGGGCTAACCTAGGAGATTGAAGTATCCTTGTGAAATTTGAATTTGTTGTTGCTACGTGTTGATATTGGAAGCTACCAAGTCAAAGTTGCTAGGGTCAAAGTGTTGTTGCTACTAGGTTGAAGGTTGGATCGAAGAAGGAATGGTTGTCTTGGTGTGGAGGAGGTTTGTGTCTAGGTTGAAGAGTCTCAAGGAAAATTATTGAAGGAAGAGATTTTTTACTGGGTTTTCCCCTAGATAGGGGTTTTCCCTTGGTAGACTGCCTATGTATTGTGTCTTGTGTTTATGTGATCTTCATGCACAAATAATTTGGTAATTTCTTGATGAAACATAATATAACGTATAAGTAAAATAAGCCAACATAATTCACAAGTAATTGTCAAGAAAGATAAATATAACCCTAACTCTACTAGCATTGATTTATCAACACAAACCGCCTCAAACCTCAACTAGTGATTCCACCTCACGGTCAGAAATCACTAACCATCGCCAGATCAATCTCTACCCATGTTGTCTAGGGCTCTCGAGCGTTTGTTCCAACCAAAGATTTCAGGACTAGTAACTCAACCCATAGTTGTTGTCGAAATTCTAGAGCGTTTGTCCAACCATGGCCCCCAGGACTAGTAACTCAACACACCAATGGATTCCAGAGAATTTTTCCGACCAATCTTCCAGGACTAGTAACTCAACCCAACTTGTTATAGGGCTTCCAAAGCATTTTTCTAGACAAGGATTCCAGGGACCAATAACTCCACCCACAGCCAAAGGAACATGAGAACCAACCAGAAAACAAAAATAAAACCCACAACACGAAGTAATCAAGCATTATGTTTTGGAGGTTCAAATATTGTTCTATAGGGATATGTCAGTGCAGATATGGCAGGTGATAGGGATAACATGGGGAGAACCATAATGTATATGTTTATTATAGGTGGAACAACTTAGTTGGGTTTCTAAAGTGCAAAGTATTATTGCAATTTCAACAACAGAAGTAGATTATGTTTTTGATAAAAAGGCTAGTAAATAAATGATTTGGTTACAAAGGTTTGTGGATGAATTGGGCAAGAAAAAGGATATTGATAGGTTATACAGTGAAATCCAGAGTGCCATTTCATACTCAGGATTTCATTCCAATAATAAACATATACAAATTAGGTACCATTTCATACAACCAATTTTGGAAGATGGTAAATTGATGATGGAAAAGATGAACACTAGCTAGAATATTGCATATATGTTAACAAAGGTTATAAATAGGGAGAGACTAAGTTTTTGCTCAATTTCATTTATTCTTCAAGTATGATGGTAAATATGAGAAATATATAGGTCCAAGTGGAAGCATTGTCCAACAAGTGAAGTGACAATGGGTTGATATAATTAGTCTCCAAGTGGGAGATTGTTGGTTGTGGAACCTGGTCATATTCCTAATTCAGAGGTCATGTTTCAGTCGTGGTTGGATCGTAGTCCCTAACGATGGAGGTGTGGGGGGATTTCCCCCATAAAATGTTGTAACTTTTTACTCAATTTTGGTCATTCATTAGGAAAAATATTTCACAGTAGAAGTTATGTTAATTTAGTTTTTTTTTGTTGTAGAAGGAAACCCTCAATTTATATGAGGGAATTGCATTGTGACTGTGTATTATCCTGTGTGAGAAAAAGATAGGAGACTATGTGAAAGTGAAGAGGAAGTTACAATATATTTGCTATAGGTTGTATCCCTTTGTTTT
>APFE030711551.1:5371-24681 GCA_000404065.3 Pinus taeda
CTTCACTAAGTGGGCCCACAGGCTATTTTTGGCGCAAAGTCTATTTTTAGACTATGTCTATTTTTAGACATATGGATCATGGTCTATGAGTTGCAGGATGCTATCTGTGGATGATTGGTCATGTTGGTAAAAATAGATGGACCTCTATTTTTAGACATATGGGCGGAGTCTATTTTTAGACTACCAAGCTAAAAATAGAACAGTAGAATATTATTAGCTCTTAATAATATTTGGACTATAAACATTATCTTATTCTCTTGGAGCACTTCATTTCAAGCTACAGATGTGGCACATGCAACTGCCAAAAGGAAACACACTTTTCTTATGGGTTACTTGAGCTATTGCATGAAGGACTTCAGTTAAAACTCAAGTGATTAAGTTTGGTGGAGTTGATTGAGGAGTTGATGGAGTTGTGTTCAGTTTGGCTTAGTTGAACTAGTTGTATTTAGTCTAACTAACAAATACATTAGTGATGAGTGGTGTGAATTAGTTATTAATTAATTCACTAATTATTAACTCATAAAGTGCATGGACAGTTTAGTGGAGACAAGTGTTAGAGGTGAGTGAAAGGGAAAGACAACTGTCAGTTGTGACTATAGTTGTGCATGTGATTTGCACAATCAGTGGATTGAGATTGCCAATGAGGATTGCATAGTGTTACACAATGGAAATACGAGTTTCGATCAGCCATTCTCATCTATTCTCATGCAGGATTGCGCAGTGGAGGAAAGCAAAGAGCGGAGGAGATTTGAGCCAGTGATTGATTCAGATCTGAGCTAGTTTGTGTGTAACAGGTGGGGATAGTGCTAAGTACTTCTGAGGGGTATTGTACTATGTATTGCTACATGTTCTCAATCAATATAATATACAAATAGTTTTTGGTTTTTAGCTACATGCTTTCCCCGTGATATAATGTGTTGATATGTGTGATTGATGATTCAATGTGCGCATGCGATTATTTCTTAATTCCGAAAAATTGATGATCAACGTAAAGGAGGTTATGTATTATGCATGATTCCGCAAATAGTGTATAATCAAGATAATCTCTGTGAATAAGTGTCATATTATTCAAAAATTTTACACAACTATAATATGGGGACTTTGGTCCTACCATTGTGATCCCTCCCTTCGATGTCAAGATGGTGGAAACCATAAGCCATATCCTTTACTTGTCATCATCCTTGAGGTCCTTGCAAGCAAACCTTTTTGAGATTTCTGAGCATGCTTCTATCAAGCCTCTTTTGAAAAATCCCAGGTCTCAACATCTAGAGATCCTCCATCTACTAGCTCGTCGTCTACCATGCCAAATGATGCTTATGTGAACCTTATTTCTCAGGTTGATGTTTCAGGTAACACCACCGCATCATATAGTCAATCTTCCTCCTGTCCACCCATCTCCTAGCCTGATGAGGACACCATGGAGACTATGTCTACCCCTAAGTACCCTTGCACTTAAGTAAGGGGGGATTCCTTCAGAAGTTTTTGATGGCCATTTCCTTCCTAATTCTCCCAATGCGCTCTACCTTAAGACATTTCGCTCATATCACATCACTTTGGTTTGTGTGTCTTTATTTCTGCCATGAATTTAGGTAGATTGCATCATCTCATCCGTTGTCTTTTTCACCTTTCAGATGGATCAATCATCCACACCGCATATCGGTCATGCCGACGGTGCGAGTTGCTTCCCCTGAAATTTAGCCTTGATAGCCTGGGCCATTTTTACCCCCTTGCATATGTTAGTCCTTTCAAACAGAGTGTGCATTAGATCTACCACTAATAATTAGGCCCAATATGATGTAGTGATAGGTTTCTTAGTCGATGCCCTTGCTCATCGCATCTTTCATCTTCATGCTCATTTATATTTCTTGCTACTTGTCATGCAACTGAATGGTGTGTATCATTTGCATAACCAAGTCCTATTTAGAAAATATCTATGAGTTAAGTTGTTCGTATGTGAATTTGAAACCATTATGTTCATTCATGTGCCTAAAGCCAAAAATCACTATGTAGATACCATCATAAAAAACATTTTAGATTGGAATTTATCACATGTATACCACAAAAGATAACCATAAACAAAACAAATGGTAAACCATCATCGTCATATAAAATTCATAATCATATTATGTATTATAAAAGTATTAGGAGCCCTTAACTTTAAATACATCCAATACGTTCATATAATACTCGGGGGGCATATAAGCCCCTACATCTTCTTTGGAGGATCTCATGCCAAGCTGGGCCAAGATGCTTAATCTCTTTTTCGCACTCCATAAACTCCTCCTACTAAGGGGCATCATTCCTACCATTTCATACCTGGTTAGTCCCCTCCATCACATATGTTTGCGGGAAGTATCCCCTGCTTGGGGACATGATGGTTTTCCCCTAGCCATCGTCTTAAGTCTCAACCTATATCCCACCAAATCTAGGTATGTCGATTATCCTCCCATTCCTTGGATAGTTTGTCCTACCAGCCTCCCTGGTGAGCCATATGCACATCGTACATTGTAGACATTTGATAACATATCTTCAAATATTCTACTCTATGCTCACATAGTCCCCATGTTTGCCTTAGTGGGTGAGAATGTTTCTAGACCTCCTCTAGTAGTTCATTCTCATTTTCCTCTTCCATTAATTTTTCACTGGTAACCATCATTCCAAGAAAAATTGAGGCCATATTTAGACAAGTAAGGCCACTTTCCTGAAAGTTGTAGATCCTGATTTGAATGGTAGGTTTTTCCAATACGAACTCCATAAAATTTACGTCCTTTCCCTCCTCTCCAAATTCACCACAGCTCACTTAGAAAATAATTCCAAATTGGAGGGAAAATGTCCATTCATAAAAAAATCCCCAATTTTTCTATCACCCATTGTGACTAGACCGTAGCTCATGACGAACCATCAGAACCATTTGAAATCTCTCACTGAGCTCTATAATGGTTCTACCTCAATTTTTTATTATTTGACACTTCACCATGAAGCCATTTTTCCATGAAAGGTCACTTCATCGCCTCTCAAAATCGAATTTCATCATAAAGAGACACTTGTACTCTGAGGTCCACCTCCTCTTAATACTTTTCATACCATATGTCAACTTTCATCATGAGTAACCATCACTTATGTTTTCATGGTCCCCACCAAGACTAGTCTGTGTGGCAGTGTCATCGAGTCACCCTTGTTTAGAGCATCTACAAAAAGTCACCCTTACATTCCTGGAGTCTATTTCATGCCCCATCATATCATGTCATAGTATTCCATCCATATTTTCATACCATTCATCCTGTGTTTCCCATTTTGGCTTCCAATCGTACTGTCCCCATCCCCTCCGGAGTTGAGTCAGTTACCACTAGGTCAACCATGCACTTTATGCTCTAACAAGGGTAGTCGTTTGTTTGTCCCTCAATCCCATTTTTACCCATTATCCCTGGTGTCAATCCATCAGTCACATTATTATTTTCCCTCGTGCTTTAGTTGAGGATCCTCATTGCCTCATCTATCGCGAGTCCTATTCTGTCGAAATCATCTCATTTATTCTAGAAGAATGACCTAGAGGGTGGTTTATCTTGGTTCCAGATTCCATTATTGTTTGGTGCCTTGGATCGAGTAGAGGGTACCATTATTACCCTTTGACTTGGTCGTTTCATGTTTGTGATCAATACACTTGATGGTCCAGTGATGCAGCAAATTGTACCAGTGATTCCCATGTGTGTGTGAGATGTTTCAACCTCATGAGGGTGTGGCCCTTCAGGTAGCCCCCGACATGCCCGGATGCATACCTACTATTATACATCCTTAGATGCAGTTTCATAGAGTTGATGGGTCCAGTTCCTGCCAATCGCATTGTTCATAGCATGCACATCTCCTTCACATGATCCATTCAGTTTCGCAGAACCCTTCCTTGTTTAGCAGGGATTCTCTGGTTGTTCTACCCTCCCTCCCAACCATTATTGAGGGAAGGGGATTTGTATCTCATGCACTAAGATATTATTGTATTTAGTCCTAGCTCATGTTTTTTCCAGGTGCATTATGTATATGGGACACATTATATTACTTTCTGGCTCTGTTATGCCAACATGTCATGTACCATTCAATATGTACTTCATTGCTCAGTTTTATATTTCTGGGAAAACCATTATTTTTGTACTAAGTTACCTCAGTGAGTATGGGTATGCCTCCCCCACCTCATTGAGGTTAGGTACCATAACATAAAAGGACACTTGTACTAGTCTCTCCCCCTTTGTCCCTATCCTTTCTCAATTCAGCTTCATTGGTCTCTCTTTCTCTCTCTCTCTCTCTGACTCCCCTGTGTTGTGTAGTGTTACACAAAAAATTGTCACCATGACTTTCTACAGTTTGTGTGAGTCCATCAATACTCATACATACCTCTTTTGCAAGTCTTAAGCCTCAGCTCTTCATGTCAAGCCTTGAAAATGGGAGAAAGACCTTAAAAATATCTCAAATCCTGGTTTCGCACTTTCTCCTAGCATTGCCTACGGTGCCGCACCCAATGGTCATGTTTCCTGCGAACTTGACTGCTATGTCTATCGAGTAATGGGTGCAAACCCCTGTAAAAGTTAAAAAGGCGTGTGTTCATTCTTAAAAACTCATCTTGGGTCACTTCTAGACACTTCTAGAAGGAATATGACGCTAGGAAGTCCGCTCCACCTTGGTTCATCCATTCCATAACTAAGGGAGCTAACTCCATGATATGAGGTGCTTATCCCTTCAATGGTGGACTTGCAACTTCCTCCATTTGCACTATAAATTCATGCATTGGGCTAGTTGTAGGGGAGGTTGAAAGCTGAAGATTCTTGAGGGTAAATGTTGTTGAAAACTAGACTTCCTTTTGAACTTTTGAGAGGAGAGATCACATACCTTTCATGTCATTTGGGAAGTGAGTAAGGCTTTTCAAAGTAGAGGAGACTCCCGTTGGACCCTAGAAGGAACTTGTGCAACATCAAGGCAAAGGTTGTAAGGTTCTTTTATTCATAAAGCTAATACAATCAAGTTTGTTTTTCTCAATGAACTGTCTCTAATGGTTTATTTTATGAGCTCCTTGATCTTCATAATGGACATGTTTTATTATACGCATGTATGCTTTGATGTGTGTTTGTTTGTGTATGCAGGTTATTAAAAGGGAATTGCTTGAAGCTGTTGGGATAAAACTACCACAAATAAGCGTTGGGCCAAGGTAGGGTCTGTTACACCTCTTATTATTCATTAATGAATTGAAACATGTTTAGAGAAAAGTAAATTTTCTTGTGCTCTTTATTGCTAGATATCATTCAATACTAGGTAGATCGGTCTTGTCCGCAAGAATGATTTATCCGGCCAACAAATTGGCGACTCCACGGGGGAATGGTTTGGTTTGGTTTTTGATTTGTCTTTGCTTTGACTTGAGAAACTTAAGTTTTGGTTTCTGATTTTTCCTTGATTTGTGTGAGTTTGGGTACTGGTTAGATCCTGGCTGGATTTTTATTTTTTGAAATTTTGGAAGAGGACCGCACCCTCTGAGTCAATTACAGTGCGGACCTCTCCGCACTGTTATAGTGTAACACAGAACGGCGCCGCACCTGGTTCTACTAGGTGCCTGCGAACCCTATCAAAAGTTTGAAAAACCTAAGATCCATCTGCCCAGTTACGTTTAATTTTTGTCCATAGTTGTTAGTATATGCCTAGACCTACACTTGTCTTGACAAAAGTTCCTTTTGAGTTAGTTTTCATTGGCATTCTCGTTTGAAGTGATTTTCTAAGAAGTTTTGTCTGTTGGATTGGTTTTTGCTTGGTCTTCGTAGTAGCTCAGAGATCCGAAGCCTTAGAGCCTTAGATCACCCTGGTCTCTCTAGTCTTCTTGCTGAGTTTGACTAGCTTATGAAATCCATCCGTGAAGAGATCTAGATCCCATTTGTCTCTTTTACAAAACTTTGATTAAACTTGATTAAAAGTTTCGAATTTCATTTTTCTATTAAAACATAATTGGATGTTTTTGATTAGTTTGTTGAGCTGAACAAATTGATCCTTAGTTAAGCTGAAAGACTAAGTTGAGCATCCTCAAAAACATTTCAAGTTTCTTTTCAATCCATTTTTCATTTAAATCTCAAGATTAGATCATAGTTTTGAGTTTTTCATAGAAATCATAGAAGCTTGTTGAAAATTTGTTTTCAATAGCTTTTTAGAGTTTTTCTAGAAATCTTAAAAGAATTGCTTATTCTTATAGCTGTTGATTGTTGAAAAGCAAAGGGATTTCTCGTGAGTGTGATTAGTAGTCTCGTTTTTTAAAGTTCTTTGAAAAAGACAAAAAGTTTCCTTTCAGTTATATGTTAAGAGAAAGATTTGATTTTCAAAGCATTGCATTTTCAACTCTTCCTTAGCTAGAAATTCATTGAAAAGGAAAAGGAATTGTTATCATCTTAGGTGCATTTTTTAGTGTTTTGGTGTCGAGTCTTCATACCATAAAGTTTCATCTCCGCACCCATTGACTTAAGGAACAAACAATAAAATTAACGCTTAATTAAAATCAATCTAGAAATCCTTTTATTTTCTAGGGCTCTTTTCACCAACATAGCTTAGGCTAGTATCTTGGAGTAGGGAGTAATTAACTCTCCAAGATAGTTTAAACAAACAAATAGTCGATCTTGCGGTAGGGAAAAATTCCAATTGTTACATCTATGCTCTAGGAAATCTCCTCTTAAAGGAGAAGCACGAGATCATATCCGAACTAGTGTGGGAATCAATCCTTCCTCATTGGGAACGATAGAAGATATTCACGTATTAAAAATGGTAAACCTCGGATTGACCATTGTCGAGGAGCCTGGGGTCACTTGTTGGTAAACCTTGGATTATGTCAAGGAGCCTTCAAGGGGATTGAGCTTGTTACACTGCCCTTATGTGCGTATCAGATCGTAGACTGTTCCCCCAGGTATATTTGTTTCCGTTGTTGACCTTAGTGACCATAATCTTTAGGATTCTTTCCTAGGTGACAGTGGCGGGAAGATTCCACTGTACCTGGAGTAGACATCGACTAGACTCACTTGGACTCTCTAGGGGGTTATCTTCACTCGAGACGGTTATAGTGGAGAAACTTGTGCCAGTCTATTTCATTAAGCAGGTTGTTGAGGTAACTGTTCCAACCGCCATTTCTGTATTGAATTCTACGACATTGGATTTCATCACCAACTAGCATTTTCGATCTGGAAAGATATTGTTTGTGTGTGGTTTGATCTCCTAGATTTGTTAGGCGTGTGCTTCAAATTGTTTGGTTCTTTAGAGACTTTAGGTTTTTTTCTTGAGATTTTCTTTGTTTTCGTGTGAAGTAATTACATAATTAATCGTGGCTGAATTACCGAGACAATCCCGTCGACTACGGGGGCAGCCTCTCGAATTTACACCAAGTCAACTTGAAGCGCTGCGAGCCCTTGTCACACCTAGTGAAAGTAGGGTTGGGTTGCCGGAGGCCGAAGAGTCTTCGTTGATTGTACATCCTGATCATCTAGTGCAAGCAACAGAACATATTTCTGAACGGATTTGATTTTCTGAGGTTACTGGTAGTATCACTCCTACTAGCTCATTAGCCAAAGAACCTGAAATCTCTGAACTTGAGACTGAAATTGCTGCTACTCCATCTTCAAAATTTGCTTCTCCCATTTCTAGTGGTCCTAGTTCACCCAGAGTAAAAAATATCATTACTGGGAATCTTCCTTCTAGACTCATTTCCATCGAAGAAATTGTAAGTTCGAGTCCAAACGAAGGTATAAGCATCCTTGAAAATCAACTGACTATTGAACTTAGGGAGCGTGAATCCATTTTCTACAGTCCCATTAGAGGTGACGCTTGGTATATTTCGTTGACCAATTTCTTAGAAAATCTAGGTCTCACGTCTTCACCACCTCGATTTCCTTTCCATCCAACACCCAGAGGTTATTATCCTCCTTTGAATATGTTGAGACAATCATCCTTGTTTTCTCAGACACCAGAAACTTTTATACATGGCGGTCCTTCTGTTCCTCCTGGGTATCAGTCTTTTTCTGGTATGTTTTCAGGAGCTTCTCCTCAACCCATCGAATATGCAGTATCTCCTGGTCATAATGGAACTAAACTGTTAAGTGTCGAAGATATTCTTATGATGTCTGGTACTACTCCTAATCCACAACCACAAGGTACTCAAATACCGCCTGGGGGGCAACCTCAAGGTAGTCCATTACCACCTGGGGGGCAACCTCAAGGACAGTATGTCCCTACGGGACAATCTTTTCCTCAAGGTCAACCCAGGTATCAATATGTACCTCAAGGGAAACCCCAATATCAATATGTGCCTCAAGGTCAATACCAGCCTTAAGGTCAGTACCAACCCCAAGGTCAATACCAACCGCAAGGTCAGTACCAACCTCAGGGTCAGTATCAACCTCAAGGTTTTCAACCACCTTCCGGTCAATCATTTGTTCAAGGACCCAGAAATGTACCATATAATTATCAATCTTACACTCAACCCGGTTTTGGTCCTCAATATGCTATGGGTCCATACCCCAGAGTGAACGTGGTGTGGGATCAACAGACTCCACAACCGAGTGTGCAGCTGTCATCTCAATCTGGACAGTCTTTTGTTTCTAGTTCACCCCAGCAACCTGTCGAACCTATTACTCAAACTGCTACACCTGGGGCAGCTCATCAGTCTGGACCTAGTTCACCTCGAACTCCGTCCCAAATGTCTTCTGCAACTACTATGACTTCTATTCAATCCACTCCACCCATTTCTAGAGTATCAGTGGCTCCAATTTCTACTACTCCTGTATCAACTCCTCGGGCCTCTTTACCCCAGTCTGGACCTACAATCCAGACTCCGGTTTCCATGCCTGTAGGAGAACCTGGGCATAGTACGGTTGTCACAAGTCAACCCCAATTTACTTATCAATCGTACCAGGGGCAATACCAATTCGGCCCTACTGTACAGAACCCGGCTTATTAGTATCAACCATACCCTGGGTACACGTATCAACAACCTCAACAACCCCAGTATGGTCTGGTTAATCTTGGTTTTCCAAGAGGATATAATATCCCAAATGCGAATCCAATACCAAGTTATCCTGGATATCCTCCTCTTGGGGCTGGTATTATGACCCCAAGTTTTCGAGAACCAAACCTTTAGTTACCATTTATAGCAACTTTGGATTTGCCTGACTTGTCGTGCCTTACGAACGATCCCATTAACTATCTTCCGTTTTGGCTGCCAATGCAGAATAAGTTGCCCAGTGATATACCAAAGTTTGAGGGGAAGTCAGGAGAAGATCTGTCTAATCATGTGATGACTTACCATCTCTGGTGTGCATCGAATTCCATTATAGATGACTCAATTCATCTTCGTCTTTTTCAACGCACTTTGATTGGCCTTGCAGCCAAGTGGTACATTGAGTTGCCATGAGGCTCTTTTTACAATTTTAGTCAGTTAGCCACTTCCTTCCTTACTCATTTTCAGCTGCCAGTCCGATATGACAATGGAACAAAATTATTAACTTCATTAAAGTAGTCGAAGTCCACATATATTTCAGATCATATTCATGAATGGCGACATCGACGTCGTTTAGTGAAAGTTTTTAGCCCGGACCAAATTTTGGCAGAATGGTTTGTAAAATCATTATTACCCAAAATAACTGAAGATGTAGCCAAGGCAGGAGTAGTTACAGAAGAGCAAGTAATTGCTCAAGCTCAGTACCTTGACTTAGTTTATACGCAGTCAGGTGCGTTACATGAGAAAATCCCCGACCTTCCGAAACAAAATCAAATAGTTGCACCTCCCTTAGGGTCTCATGCCGCTGACGGTAAGAATAAATCCTTCAAGAATTCTTCTCCTATTATAACTTTACCAGATTCCCCGAAGGGAGGGTCTTCACTTGAAATTTCTACCGATGTCCATGTCATAGAATCATCTACGACCAAATCAAAATCTAACGGTAAGAAGAAAGGTAAGAAGAATAATAAGCAAACCTCGAAGGAGAAATCCGATAAACCTGAATCTACTGACGAGAAACAAAAACCTCAATATCCTTGTCTCATTTGCGGTGAGGAGCACTTTACCAGAGATTGTCCGCATCGTGCCGAGGTTGCGAAGATCGTCAAAGGTTCGCAAATACCTACTATTTTGAAGGATCCTTTTCCAAGTCAAGACAGTAAAATGATAGGTTCTTCCTCTAGTGCCTCGAAAGAGCCCATAATGATGATGTCACATGTAAGGACTGTGACACGATCGCAAGATTATGGAAGTAAGAGTCCTCTTGGTGGTAAGGAAGTGGAATCTTCTAATTCCAATCCATCAACCTTAGCTCCGTCTGGTTCTGATTCACAAAAGATCGAGAAACCAAATCCCGACTTAGTAATCAAACCACCCGCTAAGGGTATACTTTGAAAGTCAGCTTTCAATCCACATGCGAGAGCTGCTCAGAACTATAACATTGTTGAATATTTAGTTGTTTCACCTTCAGCAATGTCGGCTTTGGAAGTGCTACAATCTTGTCCAGCACAGTGTAAAATGCTACTGTCGGCTATAGGAGCTGTTGATCTTCAGGACTCCAACCTCATAATATTCGATTTAGAAAATAGTACACCTCATCTACCTCATCAAATGGCTTTCCAAATTCTAGTGTTAGTAAAAAAAAAACCTTGTTTTAGGACTATGATTGATGAGGGAGCTTCCACGTGTATTATGTCGATACATTGTTGGAAAACCCTTGGTTCTCCTACACTTAATCAATCCCCAACGATTCTAAAGGCCTTTGATGGCCGAGGGTTTCATCATTATGGCATTTTACAGGACTTACCTATAAGGGTTGAAGGAAAAACCATTAATCTAGATGTGGAGGTGGTTGATGCCCCTCTATATTACAACCTTCTTTTGGGTCGTAGCTAGTCTTATGCCATGACTGCTATTGTTTCATCGGTCTTTCAGCTTATTAAGTTCCCATATAATGGAAAGATCATCACAATAGATCAGTTAACTTATTTTTCGTCCGACCCATCCTTTGCTGAGAGTATTCAACATGTTGGACAAACCGTTATCCCTTATAAGGATGTTGGGGTAGGATTAGTTAAAGATTCGGGTTTACTCGGAACTTTTTCATTTCCTCCTCCCAACGTACTGTCTCCTTTCACAACCATTCATATGATTTCATCAGAATCCATAGTTCTTGATGATCCTTGGATCATTCCATTCAATTCCTAGGTGGACTCTTTAGGCAATGCCATGCCTTTGAGTCCCTTTGAAGTTACTTATCAGGCAGTCCAGTCATTTTCTGACTCAAGTTCAACCAACCTTGATCTAGTGAATGAGATCCATGGAAAATCACTTTCAATCTCAACCTCAAAGTCAAAAACCTTTTCGGAAACCATTCACACTAATGAACAAATTCGGGAACTGTTGTCTGTTGATGCATTACCATGGGAAGATCTTCATCATCGATATTCATTCTTACCTGAGATTGATCATTTTGAAAATGATTTTTCATCTATTTTTACCACTGAATATGTCAAAGAACCGCAGAATCCATTGAAACATCCTGATTCTGAACAAAGTTTAGCCAATATTTCTCGAACGGTTCCTATCGACATTTCAGTACAACCTGGGATTGTTGAAAACATTCACATAGGTGCTTCTTGTATGGACACTGAAGTCAACATATATAAAGCCCTATTTCAAGAATTCCGCAACGTGTTTTCCTTGTCCTACGAAGAAATGCTAGGAATTGATCCTTCAATCGTTGTTCATGAGATTGAAACCTACCCAGATGCTAAACCCGTGTGGCAACGATTGCGTCAGATCCACCCACGAAAAGCTACTTCCATCAAAACCGAAGTTGAGAAATTACGTAAAGTAGGTTTCATTTATCCAATTCCTTTGACGGATTGGGTATTGAATATTGTTCCAGTTACTAAAAAACAAGGGAAGATAAGAATATGCATCGACTATAGGGATATTAATCGTGCTTGTCCCAAGGACAACTATCCCGCACGCTATATCGATCAAGTTATCGATGATTATGCCGGCAGCGAAATTTTCTCCTTTATTGATGGTTTTTCCAGTTACAATCAAATTAACATTCTACCTGCCGATCAACCAAAAATGACATTCATCTGTCCATGGGGGACATTTTCTTATTGCAAGTTACCTTTTGGATTGAAGAACACCGGGGCAACTTTTCAAAGGGCTATGTCTTATGCGTTTCATGACATCAAGCACATTGTGCAACCTTATCTCGATGATTTACCAGCTCATTGATTACGAAGAGCCGACCATCTCACTGACTTATGAGTAATTTTCATGAGATGTAGGCATTATCGGATTAGGTTGAATCCGCACAAGTGTGTTTTTTGTATAGAAATGGGTCGGTTACTAGGATTTGTTGTATCCAAAGCTGGCATTCGCATTGATCCTTCGAAGGTTGAAGCCATCGTCAAGGTAACACCTCCTTTGACACTTCGCCTACTCCAGAGTTTGCAAGGGAAAGCAAACTTTTTACATCGTTTCATTCCTAACTACGCCGAGATTACAAAAGGTTTCACCCAGTTGTTGAAACAAAACACTCCATTCTTTTGGGACGAGATAGCTAACAAATCTTTTGATGCACTTAAACATGCGTTGACCCATGCGCCGTTATTGCATCCTCCCAACTACAACCAGGATTACTTCTTGTACCTTGCCGCTTCCCATTCCACCATTGGGATGGTTTTAGTTCAACAGGATGAATTCAAAAGTGAACATGTGATCTATTATCTTAGTCGGACTCTAACTCCCACTGAGTTAAAATATTCACATGTGGAGAAACTAGCCTTAGCTGTAGTCCAAGCTATTTAATGATTTTGTCATTACATTTTGTTACGCAAAACCACCGTCATTTCTGACTGTAACCCTATGCAATACATTTTGACTAAACAATTGCTGGGGGGCAAGTATTCCAAATGGATTGTCATCCTCCAGGAATTTGTCTTGGAATTTGAGAAGGCCAAGTCAAAGAAGTCTTTGGTTTTTGCGGAATTAATGTGTGACTTCCCTCGTGCTGATACCGAACGTGTGGTGGAAGAACCCATTGCGGATGAATCCTTGTTCCTTATCAGCGCTGTTGATCCATGGTACGAAGATATCATTGTCTATCTCCAGACCCAATCTTTTCGGCTAGACATTTCACGATCTCAGCGCCGGAAAATACGATTCTAATCCCAACCTTACACTATTATTGGAGATACTCTTTATCGTCATGGGGTGGATTCTGTTTTCCGTCATTGTCTTACTCATGACGAGGCTGAGAAGGTTCTTAATGACTGCCACTCTAGAGCTTGTGGCGGTCATATGTCTGGGTATGCCACAATGCAAAAGATTTTGCGTGCTGGTTATTTTTGGCCATCGTTATTCAAAGATTGTATTACTGCCATCCAAAAATGCCATAATTGCCAATTTTTTATCGTAAGATGCGCGCTCCTCCTGCTCCTCTCCACCCTATCATTGCCATTGGTCCATTCGCAAAATGGGGTATGGATTTTATTACATGTAACCCTCACTCGGGTGGGGGGCATGCATATATCGTCCTTGCGGTAGATTATTTTACGAAGTGGGCCGAGGCGATGCCTACATTTTTGGTAGATGGAAAAACTGCTGCGATTTTTGTTTTCAACCATATAATTGCTAGGTTTGGTGTTCCCCAAGCGATTATCACTGACCATGGGAGTCATTTTCAAAACATCATGATGACTGAAATTACAGATCAGCTTGGCCTGCGTCACGATAGTTCCACTCCACATTACCCACAGGCAAATGGTCTGGTTGAAGCAGTCAACAAAGTTCTAGTCACCATGATCTGACGAATCATTGGGATTCATCGGTTGAATTGGCACAACATGTTATTTTCAGCGCTTTGGGTGTACCGAACCTCAGTCAAAACATCAACAGGTTTTACTCCCTTTCAACTGGTTTACGGTTTAGAGACATTATTTCCCATTGAATACGAAATCCCATCATTACAAATTGCCATGCAATTATTACCAGCCACTTCCGAAGAGGAAAAATGTTTATTATACTTAGCTCAATTAGATGAGAATCGATGTAATGTTGCATTAGCTGTTGAAACTCATGCCAAAAGGATCAAAGCTTAGTATGACCGGAATGTTACACCCCGCAATTTTTCGGAAGGAGACCTAGTCTTACTTTACGATCAAGCAAACGATAAGCTAGGGGCTGGAAAATTTGTACCCATGTGGCATGGTCCATATATTGTCAAGCGAAATCTGGCAAAAGGGGCCTATGACCTAGAAGATTTTGACGGTGTCTCTTTAGGTAAACCTAGGAATGGGCTTTATCTAAAGTGATATTATGCTTAAAAGATTAGTGTGGAGATTTCTTAGATTAGTTTCTTTCTAAGTTTGGTGTGTTCTTAGATTAAAGATGCGTGCTTTACTTTAGAGAGTGTTTTTCATTATTAGTCCTGCCTATCTTGATTTTACTCTTGATATTGTAGATGTCGACGCCTCTCTAAACATACATCGGTTTCGCTGATGGTGCTTGTCGTAGTACACAGAACATCTCTTCCACAACCTAGGTTATCTATTCACCCTCTGACGAGTTAGTATCTATGCACGGGGTAAGCCTCGGTCAAACAACGAACAACATTGCAGAATACAGTGCAGTGATTGAATTATTATCTGAATCCATCTCATTTGGAATTTGAAGTTTGATTGTTAATTTAGATTCGGAACTTGTTGTATTACAACTTAATCGAGTTTATGCCATTAGAAATCCAATATTATTACGATTATTTTTGAGAGTCCATCTTTTGGAACGAGAATTTGATTACATAGAATATTAGCACATTCCAAGATATTTGAATACATTAGCAAATGCAGTTGCTTCTCGAATGTTAAATAGACATTTTCATTAAATCAAACAGTAAATTTAAAAACATCTCATAAACGTGTTTTGCAAGATAACCATAATAATAATGTAGCATAGCATAAGCGTGTGTCAAAATATACATCGTCCTCGATCATAGGTTGAAAAGCACCTTATGATCGGCAAAAATGATAGTATAAAAAGTCCAAAAATGAGTCTACAAGGCAATCATCCTATCAATGGTGATGATCCCGATAAGACACCACTACTCGGGCCACCCTACAAAGGAACCTCCTAAAAGGTTCTGGGACCCCATTCACATAGCACTGAAGCCGAAGAGGAATGTCATCTATGTTGGTCTCCGGAATATCTGCGGTCAAGTGCTCTAGATGGCTCTCCAACTCGGCTAAGGTCTCTGCTGATTGGTCCTGTGGGGTCGGTGCTGTGGCAGCTGGTTGTCTTCGATCATAGGGCTGGAGGGTGGCTGGTCGTCGTGGACCCACATCTGCATTTAAAAATTTTACTATTAGTTTTGGGACGATTTTAAAAAATAAAAAAATACATATAAAATTAAAATGTTGAAAACAATTTTACCTCTATCATCCCATTGCTCTCCTGGTGGAAGAGCCATGTCGGGATCACCACGATAATCCATCCCAGCGTATGGAAAATCCTGAATAATAAAGAGTTGGTTCTCTAACCAATGGAAATACTCTGGTGTGAATCGAACAACCTCGGTACCCTCCTCAGGATGGCGGGCCATGATTGCAATCCATCGCATAACCCGAGGATCTCGGGGAAGTCCAGCCTCAATAGTGAGTTGTTGTGGAACCAGCATTGGTACCCTCTCTAGGGAAAAGCTAACAACTAAATTACCATATCCAAAGTTCTTTAGCTTCCCATTCTTCACCCTAGTCAATTGGCCCTTCACATTGGCCAATACAGCATTGCACCAGTTGAAGATGGTGCCTCGGAAGTAGTCTATTGCCATGCGCATCTGGGAACCTGTAGCTAGATGCAATGCTGCACTCCCGCAGAGTCTGGTAACAGTAAAGGCAATTACCTTTAGTTCAGGATGGGAGATGGTTTTAACATCTATCCGTTTGTCCGGAGTCTGGTCATTACAGAACTCTAGTCGGAGATTGGCGACAGATTGGCCACTAGCCTAGATCAGAACAGAGATAATTGCTCGCCTCTCTTGGACAAGCCAGTCAAAAAGTATATGTCATCTGGCTCAATTTTGAGCTGGTTTCCACCAATAATGAAGCAGTGGTCCTTTATGCTCCACCTGTTCACCAGCCATTATAAAAAGTCTACCTGTGCCTTCATGCAAGGTATGGTCCAAAATTTGAAAAACCTGCATGCTCTCAATGCCTGTAATGAAGGCGGATGGAGTAATGCAGCTTGATCCACATCCTCGTGCTCTCTTTCCCGCCAAACAAGCGTCTTGTGTACCTACATTGCAAAATAGGTGGATTAGAATTTTCATTCCAAAATTCTATGGGGCAAAAATGAAGAAACTAGGGTTCAAAATCCACTTTCCGCGGGGTTCACACCCATCCCTTTAGAGACAGTGCGTAGGTGCACACTTCCCCTTAAGGCTAGGTGCAACACCCCAACTTTTCTATGTGCACAGAAAAATTGGGGTACGCAGGGACCACATGGCGCCCCTGCGCAACTACCGCGGGCGATTTTTTTCCCTAATTCTCCTCTAAAAATCAATTTCTAAACCCTAAAACAAAATTTCAAACGGATGAAATGCAAGTCAGGGACAATATGGATTACCTGGAGAAGACGGTTCTCGATTCCAGCGGTTGGATTTTTCGTAGTCTCCACAAGAAGTTTTCTACCAAAAGCTCTTACTTTTTACTCCAAAGGCTAACGGTAAAAATGAACTTGTAAAAGCCCTTTTTATAAGATTTTTTTTTTTTTTTTTTTACTTTATTTATTTATTTTTTTTCCCGAAGAAAAAGCGAACTTTTGATTAAGCAAATAAAAAGTTACATTGCAAATGCGTGAGCATTTCAGATTGTGCTGTTTGACTGCAAGTGCAATCACAAAAGACATCCTTTCAACAAGAAGGACCCACTGATTTCAAAAATTGAGACAGCTGAGAGCGAAATTGAAATGAGCCACCTGCTCTTCGCTGTCCAGCCGTACCATACTGGCCTTTTAACAAGAGAAAAACATCATATATATGGCCTCCTTATAAAGGAAAACAACCTTTACAAAAATTGTTTTAGTTCTGTTATTGTGAAAAACCAAGTTTTACCAAAATAACATCATAAACTCTGAAATAACAAGCAACATATATCAAAAGAAAGTGCTGATGTTTTCTCTATGCTCATGTATAAGGCGGCTGTTCTAATGAGTGAATCTGTCCTTGAATTTCTTCTATGATTTTCCAGTTGCCCATATTCTGTTGCAGACCTTCTTTAGAAAGCTTGTCTGCTGTATCATTCCTGTCCCTGTAAATATGATGTAAAAAGATACTGTTAAAAAATGATTTTAAAACTATGATTTCTTCCAACAGAGGTTTCAGAATTTGGTTGCTACATGAGCTTTTCCCATTGACCCAATTAATAACATTTAGTGAATCTCCAAAGATTTGAATTGTGATGATGATCCTTTGAATAAGCCAGCATAGGAGTAACTTCAAGGCTGATAGTTCTGCGAAATTGTTTGTTCCTGACCCTAAACCAACTGAGGCTTTGAGGAAATGGTTTGGGGTTACATGGATAACTATGCCAACACCTGCCTGATTTTTATGTGAGGCTCCATTGAAAAAAGACCAAGGGATGTCCTCGTTGATGTTGACTTCTTTATTTTGCCTTTGGGATTTTTTCTCCACAGGTTTTGGTATGCTTGAGTAGATGGATACACTCTGAGTAGCTGTGATAACTGCTTGAGTTTCCTTGTCCTGGAAAATACTCTTGTTTCTGGCTATCCATATCCCCCAGCATAGGATGAGTGGGAGGTTCCGCATATTCCCTTCGGGGTACTGATTCCACCATTTGGTCCATGCTTCTGAAAGATTTTCTCCTCCCCATTCAATCCTTTTGTTCAGCAGTTTCTCTAACTCCCCCCATATTTTTTTTGTTGATGAGCATTTTAGGAAGAGATGATTGATGGATTCCACTTCAGCCTTACATAGAGAACATCTTCTTGGACCTTTTTATAAGATTTTTTGAATAGATAAATTAAATTTATTTATTTTTTACTTTGAAAAGGTCGTTTTTGGTGCATTTTTATTATTTTTAAAACAGATATGAGTAATGTTTGCAGTTGTTGTGCAGAATATTGGGTATTCAGGTGAAATTGGTCATTTTCGACAAAAAACACATAGGAGTCCTCTTTAAGCTCTTTTCTGACTCATAAAATATGAAAAGATTGCCGAGTTTTTCTTTTTAAACTCGTTAAAATGGAATTAAAAAGGCGGTCCTTTTACAGCTCTTTTCCGACCGTATAAACATGAAAAGATTGCTGGACTTTTGTCGTTTCAAGTTCGATATTGGTAATAAAACGACGTGTTTTCGATCGCTTTTTTACTTTTTCAGATTGAAGGCACTAATTATGAAAAGTACTCCTTGGTCGTAATGATCAAGCGGTTCTCTCAAGTATTATTTTATACTTTTTCAGGCTTGAGAGACAAATTTACGAAAAATGACAACCATGGAGTTTTCTTAAGTTTTTCTTCTGACTCCTTAAAATTGAAAAACGCTGAGTTTCTCCTATACTGGACTTGTTAAAATTTCACAGTAAAGGACTTGTTAATTACAAACAGGAACGAACCACTCCTTCTTAGGGTTCGAATCTAAACTAAGCTAGACTCATCTGAAGGATGAGCTTATAACCAAGCAAATGTTATCCTCCTCAAGCTTGTCAGAAATAAAGAGGTACTTGCCAGAAATGGTGGGGGAAAAGAGAGAAAAATGAACCTGTTTGTCATACTTTGTGTTTGAAAAACATTCCATCACTCTTGAACACAACACTTTTATTCACCGGGGTTGGGAAATCCTTTACCTAACAGTTAATCAAGCCACATTGAAAGTTTTCAACCGGTTTCCGGGTATTAGCTTTGGGTCAATTGTCACCAAGCCATCTGCAGTGTCATTATGTGTTCAAGAGGTCTGTACAAATAAACCATTCACCTGCAAAATATTTGTCATCCATCATTGACCATCCTTGAGTTAGTTCTCGCCAAATATATTTCTTCAGACTTGATCTATGATTTCGTGTTATGGGCTTGCTTATGACGGATCACTTTCTATCGACTCCAACTCATTATCTAGAAAGATGATCTAAAAATCGTCAGTACCTTGAAATATGCATGCCTCAATGGCAGGTTTCTCACCTTTGACGACAGGTTGCATCATTGACCTTCGATCAAAGGATTCTGTGACGTGTTCGACATCGACTCATTCATTCACATTTCATGGATTGTACT
>APFE030711551.1:35367-66593 GCA_000404065.3 Pinus taeda
AATATTTAATGCATGGATAGGCTTCCTAACTTTTAGAGGCAAGTTGTTGTGCTGGCCTATTATCTAGTGACTGATTTAGAATTAGTTGTAACAGCTCCTAGGAAGCTGAGCTCGACCCCCAGAGGTGGGGGAAGAGGTTTGACCTTCTATATTATGCCTTCTCTTTCTCATTTTCATGGTTGGACTCTAGAGGGAGAAGTGCTATTGTATTTGTGACTTGTATTTTCTGCAATTTGAGGAAAAGGAAGGCCAAGGGTTTTTCAGACTTCATTGTGGATTCTTGTTGATTATTATGTTGATGGTGTGTTTCCTACTTGTCATTGTAAGTGTGTTTATGTGTTCCATTTCTTAATCTCTTGCTGCTATTTAAACAAAAGAAGTGATAAAGTTTGAATTCATGCATGCCATGCTCAACTTTCAATTTTGTTTAAAATTTATGTTTTCCACTGTCTAGAGAGGATTCAAATTCATTGTTCGCCCTCTTTAGCCTCTCTTCTTTCTTCCTTGATCATCTCTTTCAGCTAAAGGCATCAGCATAAACTCCTACCTTGCCCCAAAGACCCACCTGCAAAAACTGAGCTCAATCCCCGCACCCTGAATTGCACTCCCTCCAATTGCCACCAAAAAACCCAAAAACTCTAAAATAATCCCCCTTATCAGTTTACTAGCCTAAAATCCTTGTTCCTAATTGGTCAACTCACCTTATTGACAAAATCCACCGAGTTTTGACCCGAGAGAGCCTTCTCATACCTCGTAGGGCTAGCTATGAGGTGAAATGGTTTGATGTAGCTTTGAGGTTTGTCTATCTCAGCCTAGGTGAAATCTCAAACGCTAACAGAATGTTTTTACAGGTTCCGACTGGGGTATCCATGGGAAGATCCTTGAAATGATAAAGTCCTTCACTCTTCTTAGATGATTAAAAAACCATCCTCATCTACTACAGACTTCGCACTTTAGGGGGCAATCTGTTATACAAAAAATTGTCACCATGACTTTCTACAGTTTGTGTGAGTCCATCAACACTCATACATACCTCCTTTGCATGTCTTAAGCCTCAGATCTTCATGTCAAGCCTTGAAAATGGGAGAAATACCTTAAAAATATCTCAAATCCTAGTTTCGCACTTTCTCCTAGTATTGCCTGCGGTGCCACACCCAATGGTCATATTTCCTGCGAACTTGACCACTCTGTCTATTGAGTAATGGGGGCGAACCCCTGTAAAAGTTAAAAAGGTGTGAGTTCATTCTTAAAAACTCATCTTGGGTCACTTCTAGACACTTCTAGAAGGAATATTACACTGGCAAGTCCGCTCCACCTTGGTTCATCCATTCCATAACTAAGGGAGATAACTCCATGATATGAGGTGCTTATCCCATTGAAGGAGGAACTTATCCCTTCAGTGATGGACCTGCAACTTCCTCCATTTGCACTATAAATCCATGCATTGGGTTGGTTGTAGGAGAGGTTGAAAACTGAAGATTCTTGAGGGTAAATGCTGCTGAAAAATAGACTTCCTTTTTGAGCTTGTGAGAGGAGAGATCACATACCTTTCATGTCATTTGGGAAGTGAGTGAGGCTTGTCAAAGTAGAGGAGATTCCTGCTGGACCCTGGAAAGAGCTTGTGCAACATCAAGGCAAGGTTGTAAGGTTCTTTTATTCATAAAGTTAATACAATCAAGTTTGTTTTTCTCAATGAACTATCTCTAATAGTTTATTTTATGAGCTCCTTGATCTTCATAATGAACATGTTTTATTATACACAGGTATGCTTTGATGTGTGTTTGTTTGTGTATGCAGGTTATTAAAAGGGAACTACTTGAAGCTGTTGGGATAAAATTGCTACAAACAAGCGTTCGACCGAGGCAGGGTCTGTTACACCTCTTAATATTCATTTATGAATTGAAACATGTTTAGAGAAAAGTAGATTTGCTTGTGCTCTTTGTTGCTAGATATCATTCGATACTAGGGAGCTCGGTCTTGTCCACAAGAACGATTTATCTAGCCAATAGGATGCGAACATCTTGCCGAAGCAGACATGGGAGCACATGGGCAAGCCCGCATTGCAATGGTCTCTAATTCAATTGAGAATGGTGAACCAACAAAAGATCCTACCCATGGGAAGATTGCGGGGAATAACGGTGGATATTGAAGGTGCAAGCGCACATTCAGATTTCGAAGTGATAGAGATTGTTGATGACAACAACCCCTATCTCGCGCTACTGGGAATAGATTGGGCCACTGACATGAATGGAGTGATAAATCTAAAGAAGCGCAAGATGGTTTTCGAAAAAAGTCACTATGAGTAGTGGTACCTTTAGACATTGCAGAAGGATCGCGCTACACAGAGCTAGTGCACGACTATGAGAGAGACGATGATCTAGATTGTATCTACAAGATAACCGCTTGGGAGCAGGACTGGGTGAATCCAATCGCGGATGGAAGGATTTCGTGGGAGCGCGAAAGCTCCTGCACCTCAGATTCAGACGAGGAGATAGAATGATGGTAGAACCGGTTACACAAGGTAACCATGCTCAATTGCAACATGATGATAAGGTCGCTGCATTGTGTGACAACAAAAGTAAGAGATCTGCCCATGTATGATGGATCGACTGAAGTGGATGATTTCCTGAACAAATTTGAAAGTGAAGTATCGAAATAGCAGCGTTTCAATGCTCTGAAATGGGCACTGCGTGCTACACCTGCAAGATGGTGGGGTACGCATCAAAGAAGTTTTGAGTACTGGCATGAATGTAGAAGGATGATGCTCATGTGGTTTGGAAAGCCTCAGATACAAATGAAAGCCAGGTATGATGAACAAAATAGCCTATGTGCCCACCTCTCCAGATGAGCACACGTGTATGGTGCGCAACCTGCACGAACACACATCGTCCTCGCGATAGGAAACATGACCAACAAGCAGGAGTGGGAAAGACAATGACGTGAATGACGAAGTATGATAATACCCAGTGCACTAAAGATTATCCATGTGGAAGCCTTTGACAAAGTATGCGAAGTACTGAACATGGTCCACCATGTGAAATGAACCTACTGGGACCTGCGCGTACCAGTGGTTCTATGGACTTGTAGGACCATGTGCAAAACCCTGGCTATGCGGGCACTTTCCAAGCTAAAGTATGAAGCAGATGCTATAACCCCTGTGGAACATGCAAAGCTATACCGCGCACAACAACACCCATAGATATGATGGTTCACAAAGCTCAAGGAGGGATCACATAACCACAAGGAACAAAACACATGGGACTTGAGGAAGAAATCCAACAGGGAAACCTTAGACTCCACAAACTTGAAAAAGAAAGGGTACGATTAAGGAAGAGAAGCGCTTTGATGGACACGTAAGTCAAGAAGATGGAGGACGGAATAAAGACATATTTTCTCAGAAAAAAGACCAGAATGGTAAGACAGGAGGCATGTGATCATGATGACAGGGTTAGGACCAATTGCCACAAATTGATCAGTTTGATGCCTTGGCTTGGACTGCATATCGCTAAGCATAGTGACTAGGGTAGCACGTTGCAAATGGTGAAGTACACGATGCTGACTGTAACAATCCAAGGTGGGGCTTCTCCAGGAACCGTGATGAAGGACAGGATGGACCTCTACATGGGTGGTGTGATCACCTGACTAGCCAAGGGAAGGATAGTATTAGTGCTTCAGGTAGTTGGAAGGGAGCGCGGGACTATAAACTCTCCTGCCCGAGAGCTGCACAATATTGGAGATGCGTGAAAAATCAGAGAGTCACAAGATCCGCGATTGCGCACGAGGGGCTGCGCTGACATTTGAGTTGGCTAGAAAGTGACTGTTGAAATCACTATTCATGATGGGATGCACGACTTGAGGGAATGGAGCAGGTGGTAGGCATTTAATACACGATTTATGGGTAAGATTTGGGAAAATCTACTGCCAGGAAAGCATTAATGAACAGGAATTGGGGGAAATGGTTGAATTTGAATTCAAAAAGCGCTATAAAACAAAAAGGGCTGCCCAACAAACAACACTTGGTCATTTGCGAATTGAGCGATTGAGTAGAGCCTTAAGCATTGTGAGCTGAGCATTGATTGAGTCCCTAATTTCACAAGTGATAGATCGCAGAATAGCTACAATAACAACAACTAAGGATGGTCTGGGAATAGAAGAGGTAACTGCCAGCGAGGTGGCGTAGGCTCTAACTATGGAGGATGTTCCAGAAGGTGCCAAGGTTGTGGTAGAGATCCCCAAATCACTGCGTATGCCAAGAACCAAGAAAGATAAACAAGCAATGGCTCTCGTACGTGTGTCCCCTAGGAACTCGTTGCACAACAAACTATCAATGTAAGAGAAGGGGAAAGCTGTCACGATAGAAACATATGAGGAAGAAGAAGATTTGTAGGCCCTTATCATCGCAAAGGAGGAAGATGAAGGCATGGAGGTGGATATTCAACCTAGCACTCTGTGACAAAACTGCCTGCCTATGTCCCCGTGTGAAAAGGGAAGACCAGAGTGCCCAAAGACCTGGACGAGACCAAGAGTTCGCTCCAGACCCCGCTCCTCCTAGATGGCTATGTTTGAAGGCGCGCACCTAGGCCATGTGCTGACCATGAAATTTGAATATTGGGACCTTGTTGACTACGAAAATTTCCCTCACCTTGAGACCAACAATCTCATGAAGCAGAACACCGCAGGGGTGGTGAAAACATTAGAGCTATGGAAATGGTTGCGTGGTGTGGAAAAGGTCGGGTTGTTGAACCTACTATGGGTGCTGCATTTCCACCATGCCCCAATCACCATTTTCATCATTAGTAAACTACTCTTCTTGGTGGATGATGGGCATTTATGGCTGAAGGAGCCCATCCCCATCATGGCAGACTTGATTCATAACGTTTCCTAACTCCCATACAAAGGAAAGGACCCTACGACCATATTGGAAGGAAAGGGCAGTGATTTGGCCATCGCGGAGGCCATGAAAAAAAGTACAAGATGGAAAAGAAGAAGAGGGGCTACGCCATATCCAACATCAAGGACAAAGAAGTCCGCATAGCTACCCAAATCCTCGCAGGAAAAGTTATGTGTAAGTGTCGCACCGAGGAGGTACCTATGCTGGTGGTTCCACTGGCCGAGCAGTGAATGGAGGGGGTCCAGTTTAACTGGTCTGAATTCCTCTACATAGAATTTTTAGAAAATTGCAACGAAGCCCAAGAGTAGGGTAAAACCTTCCACTATGTGTGGTTGTTGCTATCCATAGTGCTCGTAGCAGGGGAATTGCCGAAGGATAGTCAATTCCCCATAATTGACAGAGAATTACCAGAGGCTACGAAGTACACTTTGCTCTGGGCCATGAAGGATGCTACCACAATACGAAACAACAAGATCTTCTGGTTTCTCATGGAGATGAACATCCGAATGTGGATCAATCGGAAGCTGCGCTTGTCACCCACGGTGTACAACAATATGAAGAGTTTTGCAGAATTTAAGGTAGACATGCACAACTTATACATCAGAGCTTGAAAGGATCCGATGAAGCAGTGGACAAAGCTACCCTTTGTAGCCACTGACGACGCCATTTTCATTGTCTTGGAGGCATGGACTTCAGAATGATGCACTCTAGATCTTGTAGAACTAGAGAGGGCGGCAGCGCAAAAGAAGAAAAACGATGCCAAGCTATGCATCGCATAGTTGGCTAAGAAAATGCGGAAGGAAACAACAACAACTGAGGTGCGAGCAGTGTGGGAAGTAGCACGGAAGGCAACTGAGCAGGAAAAGGCCACAACAGCAACAACAGAACGGGAAGCATCCACGAAGATGGATGAGGACCAAGAAATTCCTTCACAAGGGCAGGCAACAGAGTAAGTAGAAACAAAAGAAGCAAGTGCAGACCCACATACCACATCCACACAGTTGAAATGCCAACACCCAGTAGAGCGAGCAGGATCGAGGAAGAAGATCAAGGCCTCGAAATTGTCCATTGACCCAATCACCCTGACTGAGGGTGATCTGCATGACATCGGTGAGACGGTGCATGATGTCACCAATGAGGCTCTTCAAGATTTTATGTAGGAGCACCAGATTATGTTGGTGGCCCTTAGAGCGTAGTTGCAGGAGTTACAGGTGCGCCCCCCTCAGGTTGGTACCCTTTTAACCAACCTCATAGTAGGATCCTCTGTAGCAGAGCAGATGTTGCATGTGTGGATGGCAAACACAATAGTGTTGCTGGAAGGGGGTCTAGTGACATCGAATGAGGTCGATAGGTTTTCGGTTAGCATGATGAAAGGTCTCAACGTTAATCTAGCTGCCCTTCCGTGCGAGACACTATATCTATTGTAGGATGGGATAATGGCAAAGCTGCACGCTAGAGAGAGTTGCTCGATCCAAGTGCTTAGTGAGAAAAAGATAAATATGGAACAACTCAGCTTGCAGCATGATGAATTGGCGTCACAAAATCAACAGTTGGTGCAGGTGGTATATGACGCTTGTCGAAGCATCCCAGAGCTGGCCATGCTAGCAAATATACTTGAGGTCCTCACAACTCTACAGGAGGACCCCAACATCTAGCGCTTAGAGACAGAGGTACGAGAACTCTAACAACAGTATGATAGTGTCCGAGGAATTGTGTAGACAATGGTCCTCACCCAATGGCTTGTGAGGATGCAACAAGCTAAGGCACTGAAGAAGCAGGTGGATGCAACACAACATAAGGAGGTAGTTCTAAAAGCGTGCATCCAACATTGGATCGATGAGGCCTTCACTGTCATGGTGGACATCGAAGGAAAGCTCGCACACATATATAGGATGAACACATTTATGCAGAGGAGCACCCTAGACACAAAGGTCTTGGAACAACGCATGCAATAGATCCAACACGCAAAAGCTCAATGTGCTGTTGACCTCCACGCGGGTTGAGAACAGTTGGAGGGACTCTGTGCAAAAATCACGCGCTGACAGAGTGACTCGAGAGTGAGTCACTATATTTGTGTTGGGGGCCTGTTGGGCATGGTATCCCCCCCCAAGGCATGTTTTGGGGCTCAAAGCCCAAGTTTTGACCCAATATTGCTGTAAAGACTCCGCGAATTGCAGGCGTGGAGCATGAAATGTATGATAGAGTCATAGGGTTGTCCACCTTAGTTTTGTAAGGTAATGCCAGTTACATAGACCTACCCATGGTTTGCAAACCATGGGATTGTATAAATAGAGTGAAGCTCTAAGTGTAAAGGGACATGGAATAATAGGACAAGTCTAAGAGATTGATTCGCAAGGGTAAAGTGTGTCTTTGGGTCGTAGAGTAGGAGAAGGCTCTGCAGCTGAGTGCATAGAGGCCTATTAGTCCACAACTGAGTGCGTGGACCCCTGCAGCTGATTGTGCAGGGTAGAGTCGAGTTTGTAACCGAAGAAGAGACTAATAAAGAGATGTTTGTTATCAATTTGTGTATTTTTTTCTTGGGTTAATGCATGTTTGATATAAATTGCAAATATAATGTTTATTTGTTGCGTGCACCTGTATGAATGATTTATGTTGTTAAGTATAACTTAAAAGCATACAAGTAGGATAAAATAATCAACTAACATTGGAATACTAGTAAGGACTTGGGTAGTAACAACGTTCAGCCCCCGAGTAGGGCTGCACGAAGTTAGCATCTCAGGCTGCGAGGTACAAGAAAATGCATGTAGTGACGTGCACGTAGGGTCAAAATGCAAACCACTTGAACTCATCAGAAATCTCCAGGGGATGGAAACCTGGTTCTAGCACCCTCCCATACAACTTCTAGTGAGACCTCAGTCCACGCTCTGCGGACTGTTTCCGAAAAGGCTAGTAGTACCGGGATTTGTTTAGCTAAATTAACTCTGAACCTAGGTGAGGCCCCAATAAGCCAACAACAAAAATCATCATGCCCAAAACCATAGGTAGGTCTTCCCACCTTCACTGCAAACCATTCAAGTTGCTTCATGTAGATCTCTTCTTCAAGATCCCCGTGAAGAAATTTTGTCTTCACATCCATCTATTCTACCTCAAAATCAAAAGAAGCAACACTAGATAAAAGTAATCTAATAGAAGCTACCTTGGAAACAAGAGAAAAAATATTACCAAAACCAATTCTCGAAATCCAAGAATAACCTTTTGCTATCAACCGAAATTTGTATTTCTCCACCTTGCCTTTTGCATTCATCTTCTTCTTAAACACCTATTTTCTTATAATAGGTTTCCTTCCAACCGACAACTCCACCAGATCACAAGCCTCATTTTTGTTCAAAGATGCCATTTCATCAACCATGGCCTCTTTCCAAAGTTTAACATCCTCTCAATCTATAGCCTCTCTGACAGTTATTGGACCATGACCATTAATAGATAAAGAAAAATTTAAACAGAAAGCAGATGGACTATACCTTTATGGCTGCCTTCTTTCTCAAACTGATCTTCTCACAACTGGAGTTTGTGGCTCTTCATCTTCTTATTCCTGTTCTACTGTAGATTATGATTCATCCTCCTTCAGCTCAAACTCTATCTTCTCAGGTTCCTTTGTTAGGACTTCATATTTAATAACATCTTTCACCTCTCTAAACACCACATCTCAGTTGTACACAACCTTCATTGTCTCTGGGTTCCAAAGCTTATACCTTTTAAACCATCCTTATACCCAATAAAGATACACCTTTGAGATTTACTATCCAACTTTGTTATTTTCTCCTTTGGAACATGTACATATGCATCATAACCAAATACCCTTAGATGTGAAAGAGAGGGTTTCTTACCAATCCATACCTCATGTGGAGTCTTATCCTCCAATGATGATGAAGGTGATATATTAAACAGGTAACATGCAGTCTCCACCCCCTCTACCCAAAATTCTTGTCCTAAGCCAACACCACTTAGCATGCTTCTTGCCTTTTCCATAAATTTCCTGTTCATTATTTTTGCAACTCCATTTTGTTGAGGTGTGTATGGAGTAGTCTTCTTCCATTCTACGCCACACTTCTTACATAACCCTTCAAATTCCTTCTTGTAGAACTCTCCACCATTATCTGTCCTGAACACCTTTATCTTCTTCTCTGTCTAGTTTTCCACTAGAGCCTTAAATTCTTTAAACTTGTCAAAGACTTCATATTTCTTCCCGAGGAAACATATCCATGTATTCCTTGAAAATTCATATATAAATGATACAAACACATAGACTTACCCAATGATGGAACTAACACATGTCCAAACACATCACTATGCACAAGGTCTAATATCCCTTTCACCCTCTTAGCACTAGAGGGGAAAGTCACCCGATTCTGCTTTCCATATACACAATATTCATAGAAATCGAAACCTATAGAGAAATTAGACATACCTTCTACCATACCATTATCATGAAGTATTCAAAGGCCCTTCTCTCCAATATGTCCAAGCCTTTGATGCCATAGAATGGTATTTTCTCTAGAGACCACTAGATTTCCTGCTCCATTTTCAAGAACCATAGAACTGTTGCACCCATCAATAATAGTACTACCCAAAATCTTGTACACAGTTCCAATTCGAAGTTATTCTAACAGCAAGGATGAGACTATTTCATCAAAATTCAAGGTAGTTGTATTGCCACTTATTGCAACAACCAAACTATCCCACGAATCTGATAGAGAACACAACAAATTGATGCATTTATCTTCATCTGAAATTTTAATATCAATAGATAACAACTGACTTACCATAGTATTAAAGGCGCTTAGATTCTTTGTCACCGAGTCTCCATCCTTCATACTCAGGTTATACAATTTTTTCCATATGAACAATTTTTTCACTAGAGACTTAGGTTGGTACAAAGTCCCTCACTTGTCCCACAAAGCCTTCTTCATAGTTTCCCCTAATACATTCAACAATATTGAACCTGAGATATGAAACCTTATTGTGCTCTTTGCTTTTTGATCCAACTTTGCCCAATCTTCATCTAACATTGTTGCTGGTTTACTACCTGGATCTATCATGATCCACTGATCTTTATCCACCAAAACATCCTCCTCTTCAGTTTCCGTAACTCAAAAATCTGACCATTAAATTTCTCTGTTTCTATCTTTCCACTGCTCACCATCTTCTTTCACCACAAGAATAGATTCCGCAGATATCCCATTGAACAGGGTCTACCACAGGACTAAGAAAAAACACTCAGCAACAAAGGCATCCCTTTGAAGCTGAAACAACTATGATACCAAATTTAGGTTGTGACCTTGTACAAAAATTACCTGCAGAATTCTAAAAGTAGAAAATAAACAATGACGAGAATATAAAACAAATACACAAATATTTCCCCTAGATCCCAAAACCGGGGCTACCAGATTTATTTTTCATTATGTTCATTTCAATGTTACAATACATATATATATATACACGCCGAAGCATTCATAAACCCCAATCCATTGACCCTGGATTAGGACATTACCATAGTTCGCTTGATTGGATCTACAAAATACCATGGGAAAAAAACCATCATGCACAAAACCATAGGTAGGTTTTCCCACCTTGACACACCTTAACAAGGGGGACTGCACCCCCCCTGTGAACCCCCTGTTGTGCCCTGCACATGCGACTAGTTGTGGAAATAATATAATATACATCGAACATGTAACACTTCAGTGTCAAAGTTGTAATTTTCCATTTCTAGAGTGACAATTAAAAACGACTATCATAAATGAATAATTAATATACTTGTTGTACTTATTAGTTGGTCATATTTTTATTCTTGGACTATAGTAATCATTTACGTCATTATTTTTAATTTTGTCACTTCTTATCTAATCATATATTTTAGTCTTGGACTAAATTAGTCATTTAAGTTAGTCACTTTTAGTTGGGGCACTTATTATCTAGTCGTATATTTTATCCCTAGATTGAATTAGTCATTTAAGTTAGTCATTTTTAGTTGGGTCACCTAACATTTCCCAAATTTAGTAGTAATTCACTTTGAATAATTGTGGTGACTAACTTTTTTAGTCGTGTAGTCAATAATCTCTCATTTTGTACTAGTGTATCGGAAATCTGCTGTAATGATTGGCGCATCTATGTGAACTATTTTGCTTGATGTTAGACGAGCCTTTCTCATTCGCTTATGTATCTAATTGGGTAGTACTATTACTTCTCTCTTATAGGCTCACTTTATTTCCCCTCTGCAGTGAAAGAACATTGATACATCTGCAATCGAACATTCACAAGGCACACTCTCTTGCTCATTCAAAAGCACATGTGTGCTTCTCTCTTGTGCTAACTTCTAAATCTAAGGCATATCTTTAAGTAAATGGCAATGGGGTCATATTCTGGATGGGAGTCCTACAGCAAATGGTGTGAGTTCTAATTGAAACCTCATATCAGGGAGATCCCCTGTATGTTGGTGGTATCCAACATTGTCAACATTATTGCGCTATAAGGAGGGAATCCAATTTTTTATGGTTGACAACCCTACACATCCTAATCATTAATCTTCTAGGAAAGGTAGTAATATTCTGAGCACCATTTCAACTCCTATTCCTAGAGTAAGAGGGTATTCTCAACCTGGTCCAGAGTTGGCTTACAAGGTCACCTACAAAAAACTCTAGGAGATTCAACCTATAACCCGTCGGTTTACAAAAGCTATCGGTTTACTCCATGTTTCTCACAATATCATACATCATCTAAAGAAGAAATAAAAAACTCGTACCGATGTACTAGTTGCATCAGTGGAAGATTTGGTTTTTTCCACTCTTGAGGATTTAGCGGAATCCCCAGAAGAGACATTTTAACAAGATCCACTTCCACCCATTAACGAAGGGTATGAGGATGACATTGTTCTTTCTCATGAAAGACATCTAGAAACTAATTTTGAGTTCAACAATGGTTTAGAAAGTGAAGGAGAAGGCTCATCAGATTCCCAAAAGGAGGAGGAACCAAGAGATGAAGACATGGCCAACAAAGACTTAGATTGGATGGCACAAGGGCCTCTTTCTCTTCCGGATAACCTTCATAGAATGCCTAGACATTAGGAAAAGTTGTTATCAAAGTTTAATCTAGACAAGAAGACAAATGTAAAAGATCACATTGACGATTTTACATGCATTTATGGATGTTTTTTTCCTGATGAAAAGTATCGTAATTTTCATTATCGAGGAAAATTACATGTTGTAAATTCCATAGGCATATGCATAGTAAGTGACCGTAGTCATCTGTAATATGTTAATATCTGAAGGATTCTATACAAAAAAATTAGAGGAGGGTATACAATCTGTATCTGATCATATACATTATATATACATATTTTCAATTTTTTTCAAAATGTCACCCATGGTGATTACTGTTCTGTAGTCAATAGATAAAACTAAAAAATAGGTTAGGGTCTGTCAACCCTCTGTAGACCTTGATCAATGTATGGTCTATGGAAGTAGTGGTAGGTCTACTCTGGTTTGTGCTCACGGATCAACCATTCCCCTCTGGGATGATGCACTACCACTTTTGAAAGCTGATCTGCAAGTTCGTTGCGCTCCCTGTAGATATGAGCACATGAAATATAATCAAAATGAGTTTTTAAAAACAAAACATCATCCAATATGGTTCTGAGAGTAAGAGAATGGCATATAGAAGTGTAGTTGAACTAGTTAATAACAATCTTGGATTCTTAAAAAACTTGTAAATGCCTGCAATTTTTGTTTAATGCAAAGCATAAGAGATGAAGAAGTGTTAGGAGCTCCGCAAAATTATTTGTACCATCCCCTAACCCCATGCAAATATGGAAGATATGTGTCTCAGAAATATATAGGATAATGCCACCACCACAACACTGGTCTTGTGCAGAACCGTTGAAGTAGGCCCAAGGGTGCGATTTTTCTATGACCTCCGAAATGATGGTATGAACTGCGGCTACCAATTCATCATCTGATATTTCCATGTAACTATTGCATATCTTAGGGATAATGAGTGGCTAGATTATTTGCTTTCCATGAAATATGTTGTTGTTTCTGCTCATCCATATGTGCTAGCACATGATTAAAGGGAGATTTCAGGTTTTGGATTAGGGGCTTCAGACTACCAGCAGTTCCAAGCATTTAGTATACAGTCACCAACACAATGCTAAAATAAATTTAGAGTATGTATCATCTGCTCCTAGACTTGTTGAGTTGAGGGGAAGGAAAGAAATAGATGTTGATTTGGTTCCTCCTCCCCACAACATAAAACACACCATGAAGGTCCCTGAAAAGAGCATTTCTTGAGATTTGTTCTGTATGGGGTCTTGTCCATGATTATGTTCCACATTAGTAGACGAGTCTGTGGCAGGCCTTTCATCTTCCATAAACAACTCCACCATCTTTCCAATGAATCAGGTTTATGGAAAGCATGTATAATAGGGTATCCCTCCTTTGGTGTGTAAATCCCCTTTTGAGTAAGGCCCCATATCAGTTCATCATCATCATCCCTAAGTCTCGCATGGGATTCTATTAAAGCAATAGTGTATCTCCTTCACTCCATATGCCACTGATTTGGTATATCAAGAGCCTCCACTGATAGCCACACTTGCTAATATATGGTTGTATTTAATAAGTCCCCAATCTGTGCGATGGTTTCCACTCCAATATGATTAAGGAAATCATTCAAACTAGGAGAGAGATTGTGTAATTTGCTACATATCATCCATGGATCAGTCCTAATGCATACAGACATACCATTGCCAATACGCCATGTAAGACCACTTCTTATGATTTGAAGGGTGTGTATGACAACTCTCCAAATCATTGATATTCCTTTCCTATTCTAAGCAAGTAACCGTATCTAGTCCATAACTGTACAAGGCCATACATATTTATAGGTAACCACCTCCATTCAAAGGATTTTGTGCTTCAGAAGAAGCCATCCTAGTTTGGATGCAAGTGCTTGTGCAAATGCAGAAAGATATTTGAGGCCCAACCTCCCCATTTTTTGGGGGCTGCAATTCTGTTCCATTTGACCCACGAATAGGGTTTCCCATCTTTGAGTCCCTTCCATAAGAAATGAAAACATACTCACTGAATCCCACGTAAGATACCTCGGGGGATCTAGAAGGCCGGGGTTGCTTCCAGAATAGATTTAATGAGCACCAATCTACCAGCTCTGGATAGTAACTGATGGCTCCAATCGTTTAATATTTTTTCCACCTTGGAAATCAACCATGTCCAATCTGCAATTTTGTATCCATCTGCTTTGATCCTGAATCCCAGGTACTTCAAACCATCCTCCATTATCAGGTTTTGGAAGGGGAAGTTGTGATATGCTTGATAGGTTCCCTATTGAGAGAAAGCAGATAGAGTAATAGTGGATTTGGCCCCATTAATTTCCATCCCTATTGTGGCACAAAATAATTGCATCACTCTAGAGAGAGTATTGTTGTCCTGAATGCCTCCATCTAAGAATATCAAAATATCATCCACAAAAAGCAAATGCGTAAGTGTGCATTGCTCCATGCTCTTGAGGCCCTTGAGCCTCCCGACTCTTTTTTCCGAAGCAATCAACCTACTTAAACCTTCCATTACAATAAATAAAAGCATTGGGGAGAGTGGACATCCCTGCCTGATTCATTGCTCTGCCTGAAAGAAATGGGAGGCTAATCCATTGATTAAAGTTACAAAAGATACAGATGTGATACAAAACATGATCCATCTGATGAAAGTAAGTGAAAATCCCAAGTGTGTAAGGATCATCCTAATAAATAGCCAGTTGACTCGGTCAAGGGCCTTTGGAGGTCAATTTTGAGCATAACCCCTTTAAGCTTCTTCTGTTTGATGGAGTGGAGGGCCTCTTCTGCTATACTGATGGCCTCATGGATTTGACGGTTGTGTAGGAAGGACAATTGTTTAGAGGATATGTTGTCCGATAGGATCAGCTTGATACGATTGGCAATGATCTTTGAAATAATTTTGTATAGGCTGTTACAGAGGGATATAGGCTGGAAGTCACTGAAGGATAACAGGGAGTCCTTCTTGGGTATGAGGGAAATATTGGTGGAATTTATAGGTTTATACATTTTCCTGGATGAGTGGCATTCCTCGATCACATTGAGTAGGTCCGAGCCAATAATTTCAAAGAAGGTAAGATAGAATTCAACGGACCAATCGTCCGGCCCTGAACTTTTGTCCTTCTTAAACCAGTTCAGGGTACCTTCCAGTTGCCCCATAGTTACAGGCTTGATGAGGTCCTCCTCCGAGTCTGGTTCCACAAATTTGGGATAATGCCCCACAATGTGAATAATTTCAGCAAGATATGTACCTGGTGGGGCTTTGAAAAGATGCTTGAAGTGAGCGCTCCCCATCCTAGCCAACTGATTGTAGGTTTTAGCAATCAGACCCCATTCAGTAGGCATATTCCAAATAATATTGCTAGATTTCCTTCCATTGGCATTTTTATGAAATAATTTAGTGTTTCCATTCCCAACTTGCAACCAAATTGCTTTGCTTTTGAGTCTCCATGTTTCTTCCTGTTCCAACAGGATCTTGGATTTCTGGGCTTCCAAGTCCATAAGGTGTAGTTTTTCTTTGATAGAGGTGTACCCTCTACCCTGATCATTCCTTAGCGAGGCCAACTAATTTTCAATGTCACAGAGGGTATGCTCCTCCCTGGCCATTTTCCCCTTGGCCCAATCAATGGATATTCTCTTGAGATTGACCAGGTTGCAGTAGAAACCATCGGCCTTCCTCTGATCATTTGGTAGGGGATGAGCTTTCCAAAATTTCATAACCAACCTGAGATATTCAGGGTCCTTTAACCAGGTCGATTTAAATTTGAAAGGAGCCTGCCACTTCCAGATAGATGGGGGAATGATCCAGGATCCCACCAGTGCCCACCCACTGTCTGTAATTAGTAAGGGAACTGAACATGTCTTCATGTATGAGAAACTTGTCAAGTATCCTACCCAATGCTGCTTCTCCAGTCCTTTTGTTGTGCCATGTTGGCATCTTCTTGTTCATAGGGATGTCAATAAGACTATGTTGCTCCAAACGTAATCCTAGTTGATCCGAAAGTGGATCCAACTGTGAGTGGTGTCCCCAGGATTCTTCATGACTGATGGTGAAGTTTAGATCTCCCCCTAGTATAGTGGAATGGTTTATCAAAGGGTTATCTAGTATCTTCTACCAGAAATCTAATCTACTGGGATTGGGGGCATAGATGTTCATAATACGAAGATTTCTATCTAATTCAGTTGAAAATATATCCATACCCAGGAATCCATGACCTCCCCAAGCAAAGGTGACCTTGATTGATTGTGGTTTTACCCCAAGCACTATAACCCCCGATCTCCCAGCAACATCCAAAGCTTGAAAATACCATCCTGGCATGATGGTTAGGAGAGTCCTAATAATTAGCTCAGATCTACCCAGGGTTTCTTGTAGAGAAATAATATCACATGTCTCACCACCTAAGAGTCTCTTGAGAGCTAATTTTTTAGAGGGACTAGCTAAACCCCTACAATTGAAGGATAGCCACTTCATGGGGGAACTTTGCCAAGGGTGTCTTGTGCTCTAAGCACCCTTTCAATGGTGTTCTATCTACCCTGGGCTACATCTACCCCAACAATAGTGATGGCTTTGGAAATCTTGGATGGCCTCCCTCGGGAGGGCTTATGCTTAACTTGAGAGGGTGTGATGCCCAATCCCATTGAATCAGGGAGAACCTGGTGGCAAGAGTAAAGGTTGTAAGGATGAAAGCCCGAAGTAGAAGGGGAAATAGGAATGCCTTGGAACCCCTATGCAAGTACAGTTGGGGGGTGGTGGAAAAAATAGACAACAGGGGATCAAGTGCACATGTGATGGGGGGGTGACCATACAAGGTGTACATGTAGATGATGCAAAAGAGAAAATAAAATGACTAACATTCAGTGAAAAGGAAAAGGGAGAAGAAAATGTACTAGTTGTTGGAGAAGCTACCGCAGTAGATCAGGATCTAGTCATAGGAAGGGAAATTTGCAACATCTGGAAGCACAAGATGGCTGAACAATGTCCCCAGCCACATCCTTTGGACTATCCAGACCTGTGGGCTGCTCATCCACAATCAGGTCTTCTGTTTGGTGATGCTTCATTCCCTTTGATGCAGGAGGAGTAGATGGTGAGAGCAGTGGGCATTCTTTGTAAATGTGTCCAACCTTATCGCATCTTTAGCACCTGAATGGTACACCTTCATAATCCAGATTTTTTCTAAACCAAAAGTGCCTCCAATGTAGGGTTATCTTCTCCTCCATGCCTTCTCTAGTACCCAGATGTACCAGAATGTGAGCCATGGTCATATTCCCTGTTGTTTCATAGGATTAGTCATGTTCCAAATAGGTGCCCAATGCGTCACTGATGCACTTGAATACAACTAGAGACCAATATTACATAGGTAGCCCTGGTAAACGAACCCAAATTGACCCAACTCCTAGCTGTTCCCTCTTAGGATCAAATAAATGATCCCATATTTTTAGTGTAGGTTTTAACCCCGTACATAAATTACCTGCATACGAATTCTAAAACATAGAAAATAAACAATGCAAGAGCATAACACATAAAACACATATACACAAAGATTTTCCCTTGGATCCGAAAATCGGGACTACCAGCTTGATTTTTCATTATATTCCTTTCAATGTTACAATACATATTTATACATCCCTAAGAACCCAATACCATGGACCGGAAATCATCACATCCAAAACCATGGACCGAAAACCATCACGTCCCAAACCATGTGCGAAAATCATGCACAAACCATAGGTAGGTTTGCCCAACCTAATATAAGGTCCAAAACCAAAATCTTCTAGGGAATTGCCCCGGACCACATAGAGTGGGGTTACCTGCACCCCTCAAACCCCCTGTGACTCCCCTCGCTACGAAGGGGGGGCTTCGCCCCCCTTCTAACCCCTCGGTTAACTACGTGGACTAGTTGTGGAAATAATATAACACAACCCAACATTCTTCCACTTGTTATTTTATTTCCATGGGGGGCCACAAGAGAGATTAGTCATTTATCCAGCCTTGCAACACCTATTGTTTCTCTACACCAAGAGAACTTCTCAGAGCTCACAAATTTTGTCAATGCATCTGTGGTATTCTTCAAAGTGTCCACCTTTACCAACAACACCTTTTTGTCTTCTATCATATCCTTGGCAAAGTGATACTGAACATCAATGTGCTTTGTCTTTGAATGATATGCAAGGTTCTTTGCCAAGAAAATTTCACTTTGGCTGTCACAGTCTATCCTTATATCTCCCTGTACTAACCCCATACTTGAACACAATCTCTACAACCAAACTGCTTCCTTGCTTGCATGAGTGGCTGCCATGTATTCTGCCTCTGTAGTTGATAGTTTCACTACAGATTTTTTCTCACTCATCCAACTGACTACACCTCCAAATAGGTTAAACACATACCCACTTGCAGATCTTCTCTAATCCAGATGTCTAGCCCAGTCTGTATCAACAAAGCCACGAATATCCAACACTCTTTCCAATCCTGGTCTTCCCTGGTAGCAAAAACCATAATCACTAGTGCCATGCAAATACCTGAAAACCCACTTCACTGGTGTCTAGTGCTCCTTCCCTGGTTTTTGCATAAACTTGCTCAATACTCCCACTGCATGTGCAATGTCTGGTCTAGTATAGACCATCACATACATCAGGCTACCGACTGCACTTGCATATGGAACATGGGATATGTATTCCTCTTCTTGTGTCTAGGGACACTGTTCAACAGATAAATTTACACCTAAAGGAATAGGAGCCTTCACCGGTTTACTATCTTGCATATTAAACCTCTGCAATATTGTCTCGACATAGTTCCTATGGTTTAACCAAATCTTCCTCTTTGCTTGATCTCTTTTAATTTCCATGCCCAAAATATAGTTTACAACACCAAGGTCTTTCATGTCAAATTTGGAGGACAATTAGGTCTTCAAATCCTGGATAATTTCTTTGTCATTTCCAACTAGCAACATATCGTCGACATACAAGACCAGATAAATAACACGGTCACCAATTAATTTAAAATACACACAATGATCTGCTTTGCTTCTGGTGAAGCCAAGTCCCTGTATAAATGTATCATATTTCTAATACCACATCCTTGGTGACTGTTTTAACTCATACAGAGAATTCTTTAACTTGCATACTAGTTATTTCTTACTCTTCACCGCAAAACCTTCAGGTTGCTTCATGTAGATCTCCTCTTCTAGATCCCCATGAAGAAATGATGTCTTCACATCCATCTGCTCTGTTATCACCCTAAAATTTTCTAAAACTTGGAAAGTTTACATTTGTTCCTAAGTCATAATTTTAGATGGTGGTTAAGTCACTTTTATGGTTTTTAGAGTCTAAGTCATAGGGTTAGAGTCTTATTTCCATCATCAAATAAAGTTCAATAACCTTGTTTTACACTTTATGTGTCCCATATCATGTTTTGAAAGTCATATGTTCAGCCATTTTACAAAAAAATTTGAAACTAGCTACGAATCCACATTTTCGTAGCGTAGATAGTATACAAAACCAGTTTTGCGCTACGAAATCACTGAAGCAGCCTGTTTCAACATAAAAGACTCTGTTTTTTTATTTTACTAGTCAACTTCTAGAAGGGTTCTTGCGCAACTGAGAACTCAATTTTGAAAAATAAAAGAGGCTTTTCTTCCTAACATATTGAAATAAAAAAACCTCTTTCCGTTTCTTCAAATTCGTTGTGAGGTGGGAGAAATTTATGGTTAAACTTGCGCTATGAAACTGCTGAAAGCCAAGCTTTGTCTTCTAGTTTTAGCAGTCTTTTTCAAGATTAGTTTCTAGTCACAGGAAGAGGTATTTTACAATTATGAAGGAGGTTTCTCTTCATCAACTCTCCAGCTACAATAACCTATCTCACTTTATTCGTAAGTGTTATCAGTTGGGAGATACTAAGATTTCTTTGAAATCGTAATTTCGGAGAACATCTTTTTCCTGTTTTACACGTGTTTTTCAATGACAGATTCTGGATTGTTGGAGAAGTGTTTTAAAAAACCAAGAGATGCTTTTGTTCTAGACAGCATGGACTATAAAATCCTCCTTTAGTTTCATAAAATATGTCATGTATGAGAAGATAAATGCTCTGTCCCACGTGCTAGTTTTCAAAGACCCTAAACCTAAAACAGGGAAACATGTTCCCTAATTTCTAGGGTTTATCATCAGCAGTAAGGTGACAACGTAGGAGGCTTCATCAAATTCAACCTCATGAGGTTGCAGCTGTCAAATAATGTGTTCAATGTTTATTTAAGGTGGTTTAGTCATAACAAGGAGTTGCACTCCTAATTGTATTAGGACTCTAGGGCTGTTAGTTAGCTGTCAAATGCATTTAAAGGTTTGTTTTATGGTTAGAATCGGTGTCACTCATAGCAAATTCAAATTCTATTGATGAGGGATGATGGAATCCTTATTGTAAAAGCTATATATGAAGCAAGATAGAAAATGAGAAAGGGTTGGAAAATATTATAGAAAATGACTACTTTTGTAAATGCTGTGCAGCGACTGATGTATACAGAAGCAGTTGGACTTTTCTGAAGCTAAGATTCTTAGTGTACTTCAGTGAGCTTTATCTTTTATCTTTGATATGTTTTACTTCCATAGTATTAATGCTTATTACTCATAATTCATAGAGGAACATGCTCTGAATTCCTTTAAGTGTTAAACTATGGTGAATTGAGTTCTTGGGTCCTATCTTTAGATGTTTTTCTTCAATGTTTTAGTACTTATTACTCAGAATTCATGGTTACTCATGCTCTGACTTCCTTTAGGTATTAAATTCTGATCAATCACTTTAAATTCTTTCCTTTTGAATACCTTGATGTATCATTACTCAGAATTCATGTCAACATGCTCTAACTCCTATGAACTTCAAGTTATTGAGACATTCTTGAATGTGTCACTCTTTCATTGAAGTATATACAAGCCTCAATTTTATAAGAAGAGCTATTTGTTATCCTTATCTCTGTCACTAACTCCATAGCCCAATGGTAGCAAGTCTCCATCTTTCAACCTATAAACATATAAAATCACAAACCATAGAGTTGACCATCTATCCATATCTTTAATCAATATCATTAATCCTTTGAGAGAGCCTTCTCAGGCTGAGGAGGCTAAGCCTTAGCTAAAATATTGGTTTGAAATAGTTACATTGAGATAGTCTGATCAGCAGCCTATCAGGGTCCTATTTTGGTGATAACATTTTGGTGCGTCTGCCGGGAGCCTGAAGATTATTCATTCCCAAAATCAAGAAGCTGAACTTATGAAGGTAGTAGGAGCTCAGAAATCTTTTTGAGGCTGCAAAGCTACCTTGGCGACTCCACTGTTGAAGAATTTGAAATTCATAGATTCATGGTGATTCCACTGGAGTTATGAAGAACTCAGATGCTACCATTCTTATTTCAAGGTATGCATGCATAATTTTTTCAGGAATTCATGGTTTCCTAAATCATTTTCCCAAAGATACATATTTTCTAAGGAATGGTCCAAAATTCAATGGAGAAGATTTGAGTTTAAATTTGAAGCATATATCAGATTTCTATGATTTTACTGAGCTTCTTAGAGTCAAACATGAGGATGTTTGCATTATGTTGTTCTATGATTCATTTCAAGGGAAATGTAAACAGTGGATTGAAATCTTTCTTGCCAAATCTATTAAGTCATTTGTAGACTTTTGGCTTATGTTTTTGGAGGAAAGGATAGATAGAACAAAGTTGGTGGCAAACACTCCTTCAATTAAAGATTTCAAACAATGGAATGATGATCATATTAATGAAGAAATAGATGAAATTTTTTCTTTGTCCTTGTCTTCTTATCTAAAATCATTTGAGTGCAAGACAAAAGATAAGATGAAATTTTTGGATGAAGTTGCTAAGAACATTGAGAAAGACACTGAAGGTTTACAAGGTCAAATTCAATCATATAGTCTTCATGATCATGATCATACTTTTCAAACGCTTTCTATGGAAGAATACAAAGAGAGGATGTTGCTTCCTTTCTCTTTTGAGATTGAGGAATAATACCTTGTTTAGATAATTTTCGGCGAAATCACATAGATATTCTTTTGTCGACGCGTTTCGAACCAACCAGTGTGGTTCATCGTCAGGACAAGTTGAAGAACCAAATAAGGAAGAATACCTTATTTTTGAAAATCAATTTGAGGAGCAGTTTGAGTGCACACAGCTGAAGCCTTATGCAGATGATCAAAGTATTGGTGAGTTGTCCAAAGCTGCAGAATATCACAAGAAACATCAAACTCACCATGTGTTTTTTAACACTATAGCTGACTACGTGGAAAAGATTTACTATTTAGGCTTCCAGTTATATTTTCATCTTAAAGAACAGTTACACCTCATGCTGCCTTGGTTATTTCAGTATCTAGTTTATTTTGGCTTCAAGCACAATCAAGAGATTCGAGTGTCAGATCAGATTGATGACTGGCTTCATTGGAAGTTTCCTGTTCCTTGAGCTACAAGTGGAGATTGGAGCAGATAGGGTAGGTAGGAATGTGAAAATAAGCTCAGGGTAGGTTGACTGAGCATCTGTTTCAGTAGGTGCAATTTGAACTCCTCTTACAAAAACCATTAAAGGCTTGAGGAGAAAATTGGGTGAAGTGCAGAGTTTTATTCTAGAGGATGGATAATGGCACTGGAGCTACAGGTTCTTAGTGTACCACAATGGCACACTATCCTTAGTGGAGCCACTGTTATCACCCTAAAATTTTCTAAAACTTAGAAAGTTTACATTTTTTCCTAAGTCATAATGTTAGATGGTGGTTAAGTCACTTTTATGGTTTTTAGAGTCTAAGTCATAGGGTTAGAATCTCATTTCCATTATCAAATAAAGTTCAATAACCTTGTTTTACACTTTATGGGTCCCACATCATGTTTTGAAAGTCATATGTTTAGTCATTTTACAAAAAAAATTGAAACTAGCTACAAATCCACATTTTCGTAGCGCAGGCAGTGTAAAAAACCAGTTTTACGCTACGAAATCACTGAAGCAGCCTGTTTCAGCATAAAAGACTTTGTTTTTTTCTTTTAATAGTAAACTTTAAGAAGGCTTCTTGAGCAGCTGAGAACTCAATTTTGAAAACTGAAAGAGGCTTTTCTTCCTAACATACTGAGCTACGAAAACCTCTTTCAGTTTCTTCAAATTCATTGTGAGGTGGGAGAAATTTATGGTTAAACTTGCACTATGAAACTACTGAAAGCCAAGCTTTGTCCTCTAGTTTTAGCAATATTTTTCAAGATCACTTTCTGGTCACAAGAAAAGGTATTTTGGAATTCTGAAGGAGATTTCTCTTCATCAACTCTCCAGCTACAATAACCTATTTCAATTTCTTCATAAGTGTTATTTTTTCTCCACTGGAAAAATCGTAATCTTTTCATTGATTTGGAAAAAATTACATGTTGTAGATGCGGTTAGCATATGCTGTATGTTCTTCCACCACACATGTGGGTAGCTGTAGCTTCTATTACATTCTATCAAAATGAGCAAAAGTCATCTCATAGGATGTTCTGTATCGTCATATATATATGTTGCCACGCAGGGCTATCAGTTGTTTTCTTTTTCAGCTATATACAAAATTGTTCAAAAAATAAATATCAGTTCATAACATATTTTCATGGGCTGGCTGCCCTGTGATACTGTGCATCTATATACGGGTGGTGGTAGTACTGGTATGCATTGGTGCCTCTCTGTTCCTGTATCATCCACTCGCCTCTGGGAAGTGCCGTAGCCTCCTTGGATAGTTGGTCGGCACTGTTGTTGTGTTCCCTGTAGATATGATTGCAAGAGATATCATTAAATTGTGCCTTCAATAAATTAATTTCATCCAATATGCTGCTGAGAGTGTGTGTATGACATGCAGTATTGTTATTGAACCAATCTATGATAATCTTTGAATCCCCATATATGCTTAGATGCATGCAATTGTGACTCAATGCAAAATGTAGAAGATGGTGGAGGGTGATGAGCTCAGCGAAATTGTTTGAACCAGCACCCAATCCCAGCTTTGCTTTGAAGAAATGCTGTTCAGATTTGTAAAGAAGAAAGCCCCCCCCGCAACCTTGCACTTGGGCAGCACCATCGAAGAAGGCCCATGGGTTGTTTTGATTGATGAGGGGAGGGTCATGAGGACGACGGGTCTTAGGCTGCGCAGGCTCAGGTATTTCGTTATAGACAGCTATGATCTTTGTAGTGAGATGGGGCCAGTGTACCGGTTTATCCTCAAAGGTCAAATGGTTCCGGGCCAGCCAGAGGTACCAACAGATGATGATGGGCAAGCTTTGCAGTTTTGAGTTCCTGTGTTGTTGGTACCAATTCTCCCAGACAAGATTTATGTCGTCCCCTTCCCATTTACCAGAATATTGAATATCAGTGGAAATGGCTTGCCAAATGTGAGTCTGAACAGGGCATTGCAGAAATAGGTGCACGCATGATTAAACTGCATGTTTACATAAGATACACCAGGATGGTCCATGGACCGCGCGCCTCATGAGGTAATCACCTGTGGGGACTACACCCTTTAGGATGCACCAAAAGAATAACTTCTGTCTGGGAGTCGCAGTAAGTTTCCAGATGGAGTTCCACCAGAAAGATATGAGATCCGGGATCTTATGAGATATCAGGGAGAGGTACCCATCTTTGGGGGTGTAGATACTGTGCTTGGAAGGATACCATATAAGCTCATCGGGGCCTTGCTTGATTCTAATGTGTGCTTCAGATAAAGCGTTGGTATATGACATCCATTCTTGGTGCCAATGAGGAGGGATGTTGATCTGGTCTGCAGATTTCCAACGCTGTTCAAAGATGGTGGTGTTCTGTTGATCAGCTATATCAGCAATGTAAGTGATCCCTTGTGAGTGCAGGAACTGGATGAGAGCTTCAGGTAATATATGCCTGCCCCCGCTGTCATTCCAAGGATCCAGTCCGACCCTGGCCTGTGCACCATCATTGATTCTCCATATCAAGTTTTCTCTGATGAGTGGTAATGCATGAAGTAGTGCTTTCCAGACTGATGATATCCCAGCTTTTGGCCAAGTCGGAAGACGGATCCATTCCATTAGCTGTAGGGGCCATATATATTTGTGATATACCATATGAGTCCATAGGTTTTCCCCAGTGATTAAGGTCCATCCCATCTTTGCAGCCAGAGCCTGTGCGAAAGAAGGGAGATCCTTGAGCCCCCAGCCTCCCCATTTCTTGGGTATGGCAATCCTCTTCCATCCAATCCAAGAAAATATGCGCTTCTCATTTGCCCCATTCCATAAGTACCTATTACAGGTTTGCTGTAATCTAGACAAAATGCTGCGGGGGATCCAGGCCAAAGCCATTCAGAAGACCGGGGTGGCTTCCAACACAGCTTTAATCAGGACCAGCCTGCCCGCTCGGGAAAGATAACGATGACTCCAAATGTTGAGCTTCTTTTCCAATTTTGCCACTAGCCAAACCCAGTAAGCTATTTTAGGGCTAATAGGCTTGATCCAGTATCCCAAGTATTTGAGTCCCTGATCCAGGGGATGTAAGCTGTAGGGAAAAAGCTGAAGAGACACATGCGATTCATTTACAGAGGTTCTGGCTAGTATGATTGATGATTTTGAATGATTGGCCTGCATCCCAGTGGCGGATGAGAAGAAAGAGATAATATTTGAGAAAGAGCGAGAGTCCCGGATGCTACCATCTAAGAAAATCATGACATCATCCACAAATAGTAGATGGGTGAGGAACCAGTCTTCTGATATCTTGAGGCCACAAATATCTCCATTTCACTTGGCAGTTGCAATTAGACGACTGAGGCAGTCCATGACAATAAGGAAGAGAAGGGGAGACAGGGGGCATTCCTGTCTGAGACCACGCTCAGCATGGAAGAACGGTGATGCTGATCCATTAATCAACACAGTGAAAGAACGAGTGGTAACAAAAGCCATGATCCAAGTAATAAATTGGTGGGGGAAGCCCAAATGTATGAGGAGCATTTTGATATATAGCCAGCTTACCCGATCGAAGGCTTTTGCAAGATCAATTTTTAAGATGATGGCCTTATGGTGTTTTGTCTAGATGGAGTGAAAGGCCTCCTATGCAACCCCAATAGCTTCATGAATATGGCGGTGTTCCAAGAAGGCAAATTGTTGAGGGGCAATGTGACGAGACAGAATGGGTCAAATTCGATTAGCAATGATTTTTGAGATGATTTTATAGAGAACATTGTAGAGAGAGATGGGGCGATATTCATCAAATGAGGAGGGAAAATCAGTTTTAGGAATCAGGGCAATGAAAGTGGAGTTGATGGCATTATACATGGTTCCCGACATTCTACATTCCTCTACTACCCGAAGAAGGTCCATTTTGATCATCTCATAAAAGGAAATGTAGAATTCGATGGTCCATCCATCCGGCCCCGGGCTACGCTCCTTTTTAAACCATTTGATGGTGGACTCAAGTTCGTCTGGGGACACCGGATCAAATAGACTCTCAGCTTCTTCTTCATTTACAAACCTCTGGAAATGTCCAGCAATGTTGATGATGTCTGCAATGTTGGAACCCGGGGGTTGCTTATATAAGTTCTTGAAATGGGGTGTTCCCATCTGAGAGAGCTTATTGAAAGTGTCTGCCACTCCACCCTCGGGCATAGGGAGATTCCAAATAGTATTGCTGACTTTTCTGCCCTTGGCATAATTGTGAAAAAAACGAGTGTTGTCATCTCCAGCCTTAAGCCAAATGGCTCTACTGCGCAACCGAGTAGATTCTTCCCTCTCCTTGAGGATTTTTTGCTTTTGATTTTCCAACTCCACTAAATGGGTTTTATCTGCCTCCGATATGAAACCCAATCCTCTTTCATCGGTGAGTGAGGTGAGCTCAACTTCAATGTGCATGAGAGATGAATTCTCCAGCCTGTATTTGTTCCTAGCCCATTCGATCGAGAGTTCCTTGAGCTGCAATAGATTCGTGCAGAAGCCCTTAGCCAAGGAGTCAGCTTGATCTATCGGGTGGAGGGGTCAGAAATCCGTAACAAGTTTGTTATAGGATGGGTCCCGTAGCCATCCATGATTGAATTTGAATGGCGCCTTAGGTTTTTTATTGGGACCATTTATTTCCAGATAGATAGGATGGTGATCTGATATACCTCCAGTTCCCACCCATTGCCTGTAGTGGTGCAGTCTTTGAAGCAGAGATCCTTTCATCATGAATCTATCAAGTCTACGAGCCAGGGCAACATCACTGATTCTTCTGTTCCTCCAGGTGGGTAGGGGCTTAATCATTGGAACATCGTTCAGGTCATGACGATCCAATAGGTCAGTCATGTGAGCGGAAATAGGATCAATTTGTGATGAGGCTCCCTAAGATTCACCATAGCCCAGAGAAAAGTTTAGGTCTCCCCCGATGAATAAGTTTTCTGCAGATAGGATGGATAAGCCCAGGAGATTGTTCCAGAAGGCTTCACGCTGTTGGCATGGCTTGTAAATGTTTATAGCCCTGAGGAAGGTGCCCAAGTCTGCAGAGAAAAGATCGAGGCCCAGAAAGCCAGGTCCCCCCCAAGTACCTTGGGCCCTAATGGTACCAGGATTATATCCTATCGCTAAACCCCCTGATCGATCAGAGGAATCCATGGCCGAGAACTGCCAACCGGGGAGGATATAATATAGTGAGGCTGATATGGAATCCGCAGGTCCAAGGGTTTCTTGGAGAAATATAATATCGACAGGATGGGATTCATACAATCTTTTGAGGGCTAGTTTCTTTGAGGCACTAGCCAAGCCTCTGCAATTGAAGGAGAGACACTTCATGGGGGAAAGTGGCCAGGGGTGTTCTTTACTCTAAGTACCCCATCGATAGTGGATTGTCTCCCGATGGCTACCTCAGCCGCCGCTCTCCGGATAGCCTTTGTGAGATCAGATTTTCTCCCTCGAAAGGGCAGTGAGGACAGACCAGGAGTAATTATACCCAAGCCTATGTTAGAAGAGTGAGGACCCTGAGAGTGAGGGCGAGGCCGTAGGAAGTATGGGTGATTTGCACCTCTGGGAGATGAGAGGTAAGATGTAGGGATGATGGAGGTTGAGTGGCGGTGACCGCAGGGGCAATGACGGAGGATGATGGCATCGAGCAGAATGCAACAGATAATGATGGAGATGATAAAGGAGATGAAGAAATATTTGACAATGAAGGGTGTAGAGAGTTACCCGGTGTGACTGCAGATGCTGTTGCTGTGGCCGCCCGAGATCTAGTGACCGGAGCAGATGCACGTCCAAGAGAGACACTCGGAGCCTAAGGAACAGTATCAGTGGGGATGCTCGTGATCGGGACTTGTTGAGCAGCCGGAGAGATAGATCTCGGAGTGGGGATGGTGGATTCAGGTGCGTCTGCTCATCTCTAGTTGAGCGGGCAATCCTTGAAGACGTGCCCCACCCTATGGCAGCGACGACATCTGAAAGGAACGCCTTCGTAATCCAATATCTGTACACGAGTGAATCTGCCCCAGTGAAGAGTGATTTTTTCTTCCAGACCTTCGTAAGTGTCTAGGTGCACTAGAATCTGAGCGAGCGTTCTATTTCTGGACTCCACAAAAGTGCGATCATGGTCGAGATATGTGCCCAAAGCATTTCCAATGCGGATGAATACCTCTTCGTTCCAGTATTGCAGGGGAAGACCCGACAATCGAACCCATAAAGGCCTAGCTCCAATCTGTTCTCACTCCGGATCAAACAGAGGGCTCCATCGCTTGACCAACACCGACGCCATCTCAATATGCTATAATTTGGCCAAAACCAGATCCGTATAATTTTCTTTCGCGAAATGAAGAGCAAACCAGCCGCGGGGGAGAACCTGAACTTCAGGGAGTTCCATCAGAATCCCACCTCAGATTTCTTTCACCCACTATGTTAATCAGGTCGCAGAGTAAGCTCGCCCTCGAACATGACCCACAAGTATAGTATTGGCCATGATTGTAGCCTCTGCTATGGCCGTAGTCTCCCCGAACCAAATAGAGATGTCTTTTGTAGTAGATTTGACACACTATGTTCTCTTTTTTCCTGAACGTGGCGCAGAAGGGTGGTTAACCAAGGGATCCGGGATGCAGTCAGGCAGATTCATCCTAGAGGAGCTCACTTTGACAGCAGGGGTTTCAAAACACCCCGAGGGAGAATGGAGGAGCGCAGAGAAACCAGACGATGATGGAAGGGGCTGGCCAGGGGCTGGTCAGTGGAGGGTGGAGCCGGGATGGAGGATGACAGGGGATGCGATTCGAAAGGCGGAGATGGAGGGATCAAAGATGATAAAAAAGAAAGGGTCCCCGGAGATAGGGGGGGGAGGTCCAGGCCAACAGATTCAGAGAGGACAGCGCCTTCAGGTGTACCAGAGGGGGGAGGGACCGGGATAGATACCACAGGGGAGGGGTGCGACCCAGATAACAGAGGGCCTGTAGCAGCAGACGATGATGCGAGAGGATGGCACTCGAAAATGACCTAAGACGGGTGTGGATCTTCGGAGTAGTCGATTTGCTCCTCCATGTCCATAGCCTCACCGACATTAACCGGCTCCATGGTGTAAACGACAACGATAGTTGTGACCTGAAAATTCAGGCCTGGTCGGCAGTTCCAAACGGTAGCTGAGTGGTGTCTGCAGGCTGTGAAGGTAGGGTTTCAGGATGCCCTAACCGAAACCCTCGCGGTTAGTTGCAGAGCACGCCAGATCTCTCATCTTCCACCAAGACTCTCTCTCCCTTTCATAACTCATGCATGTTAGATCTCCCATAAGTGTTATTAGTTGGGAGATACTAAGATTTCTTTGAAACCCCAATTTCAGAGAACAATTTTTTCCTGTTTTACACGTGTTTTACAAGGACAGATTCTGGACAACTGGAGAAGTGTTTTAAAAAACCAAGAGAGGTTTTTGTTCTAGACAGCATGGACTACAAAAACCTCCTTCAGTTTCATAAAATATGTCATGTATGAGAAGATAAAGGCTATGTCCCTTGTGCTAATTTTCAAAGATCCTAAACCTAAAAACAGGGAAACATGTTCCCTAATTTCTAGGGTTTATCATCAGCAGTAAGGTGACAACGTGGGAGGCTTCATCAAATTCGACCTCATGAGGTTGCAGCTATCAAAGAATGTATTCAATGTTTAGTTAAGGTGGTTTAGTCATAACAAGGAGTTGCACTCCTAATTGTATTATGACTCTAGGACTATTAGTTAGCTATCAAATGCATTTAAAGGTTTGTTTCATGGTTAGAATAGGTGTCACTCATAGAAAATTTGAATTTTCTTGATGAGGGATGATGGAATCCTTATTGTAAAAGCTATATATGAAGCAAGAGAGAAAATGAGAAAGGGTTGGAAAATGTTATAGAAAAGGACTACTTTTGTAAATGCTATGCACAACTGATGTATACAGAAGCAGTTGGACTTTTCTGAAGCTGAGATTCTTAGTGTACTTTTGTGAGCTTTATATTTTATCTTTGATATGTTTTAATTCCATAGTATTAATGCTTATTACTCAGAATTCATGGAGGAACATGCTCTGACTTCCTTTAAGTGTTAAACTATGGTGAATTGAATTCTTAGGTCCTATCTTTGGATGTTTTTCTTCAATTTTTTCATACTTATTACTCACAATTCATGGTTACTCATGCTTTAACTTCCTTTAGGTATTAAACTATGATCAATCACTTTAAATTATTTCCTCTTGAATACCTTAATGTATCATTACTCAGAATTCATGCCCACATGCTCTAACTCCTATGAACTTCAAGTTATTGAGACTTTCTTGAATGTGTCACTCTTTCATTGAAGTATATACAAGCCTCGGTTTTATAAGAAGAGCTATTTGTTATCCTTATCTCTGTCACCGGCTCCATAGCCCAATGGTAGCAAGTCTCCATCTTTCAACCTATAAACATATAAAATCATAAACCATAGAGTTAGCCATCTATCCATATCGTTAATCAATATCATTAACCCTTTGAGAGAGCCCTCTCAAGCTGAGTTGGCTAAGCCTTAGCTAAAAGATTGGTTTGAAATAGTTACACTAAGATAGTCTAATCAACAGCCTATCAGGGTCATATTTTGGTGATAACATGTTCTATCTCAAAATCGAAAGCAACAGCAACAGTTAAAAGTAATCTAATAGGATTTACCTTGGAAACAGGAGAAGAAATATCACCAAAATCAATTCCTGGCACCTGGGAATAACCTTTTTCTACCAACTGAGCTTTGTATTTCTCCACCTTTCCTTCTGCATTTGTCTTCTTCTTGAACACCCATT
>APFE030711553.1:15644-29354 GCA_000404065.3 Pinus taeda
GGCCTTGAGTAAAAACGGCACATGGGATCTGGTGGAGCTTCCGAAAGGCAGGAAAACTGTGGGGTGTAAATGGGTCTTCAAGCTGAAAAGGGGTCTGAATGATACAGAAGACAGGTACAAAGCACGACTAGTTGTAAAAGGGTTTTCTCAGAAAGCTGGTATTGAATTTCATGAGATTTTTTCGCCAGTGGTTAAAATTGTTTCAATTAGAATTGTGCTAGCATTAGTGGCTTTGCTTGATTTAGAGTTGCAGCAGTTAGATGTTAAGACTGCATTTCTACATGGTGATTTAGATGAGGAAATATATATGGAACAACCGGAAGGGTTTGTTCATCATCGCAATGAGAAATTTGTCTGCAGGCTCAAGAAGTCATTATATGGCCTGAAGCAGTCGCCTCGGCAGTGGTATAAGAAGTTTGATTCTTTCATGCTGAGTCAGAAATATGTTAGAAGTGAATATGATCATTGTGTTTATTTTAAACAGTTGAATAATGGCATATTCATTATCTTGGTATTGTATGTTGACGATATGCTTTTAGCAAGCAAAAGCATAGAAGAAATCAACAGGTTGAAGGCTCAGATGGCAAGGACATTTGATATGAAAGATCTAGGAGCAGCAAGACAGATTTTGGGCATGGAGATTTCCAGAGACAGGAGAAATGGTAAGCTATGGCTATCACAACAAAAGTATATTGAGAAAATACTTTTGAGGTTTGGTATGGATAATGTGAAGCCTGTTTCAGTCCCTTTAGCTTCCCATTTTAAGCTTTCTTCGAGTTTATGTCCTAATACAGATGAAGAAAAGGATTATATGTCTCGAATTCCATATGCCAATGTAGTAGGGTGTTTAATGTATGCGATGGTTTGTACTCGACCAGATATTTCACATGCAGTTGGGGTTGTCAGCAGGTACATGGCAAGTCCGGGTAAAGAACACTGGTCAGCAGTGAAATGGGTGCTTCGGTATTTGAGAGGCACAAGTAGTTATTGTATTTCTTACAATAAGAGTAGTGAATTTTTTTGCGGATATGTTGATTCCGATTTTGCAGGTGATTTGGATAAGAGAAGGTCAACTTCAGGATACATCTTTACTCTTGCAGGTGGAGCTATCAGCTGGATATCAAAGCTACAGAACATTGTTGCTTTATCCACTACTGAAGCAGAATACATTGCTGCTTCTCATGCTTGCAAAGAAGCGATTTGGTTGCAAGGTTTGTTTGGTGAATTTGGTAGGTTGCAGGACAGCATCAAGTTATTTTGTGACAGTCAAAGTGCAATACATTTGGCTAAGAATCCAGCCTATCATAGTAAATCAAAGCATATACCGATCAAACACCATTTTGTAAGACAGGTTATCACTGAAAGGGGAGTCTCTCTTGAAAAGGTGCATACAAAGGAGAATTGTGCAGACATGTTCACGAAACCAGTTTTGTTAGAGAATATACGCTGGTGTTTGGCTTCTCTTGGCTTGCAGAAAAGATAAAATAATAATAACAGGGCATCAGGCTAATTGTTGTCACGGTGGAGATTGTTAAGATTTTCTGTTTTGAATAAAATAGGCAAAATCTCAGTAGATGACAACAATAGGAAGTAGTTCCTAGATTAGCTCCAGTTTGTTGGGAGGGAGTTAATGCATCCTAAATTTGAGTTGAGAGGATTTATGAGGTAGTTAGATTCTCCTTGCTATATAACAGGTATCCATACGAATTGTTTTGTGATAGTGAGAGTTGTGAGGATTTAATTATGCAATCTCCTGTTTGATTAATAAGATTGTCGATGCCTATGTTTGGTGGACGTAGCCCAGATTGGTTGGGTGAACCACGTTAAATTCTTGTGTCTCCTGTGCTTGATTTATTTTGCTGTGTATATGTTTTATAATCTGTTGTGCATCTGATCTCCAACACTATCGTGGTAAATCATATAAACTTAGTTTATTATTTACACCGAAAATAAAATAATTTTAATAAAGATCATGGCAGTAATTTTATAATGAGTACATGGAACTAGAATAGTGGTACAGCTTCCTGGTGGAAGAAAAAACGACGAGGGTTACATCGGCTTCACATAGAATCGATAGCTCTTGAGCTTTTTCGAGCAACCCCCCCTCCTCTTTGAAAACGTGACCTGCCTGGCGCGCGCATTAGCTATTCTCTTCATTTCTATTTTCTAGTGGGCAATGTCACTCCAACAATTTGAGACTTACAACAATGGTAAAGTTCTCGTGCGATTAACATACAAATCATAGACGACAAGGGAAAAAACAAAAAAAACAAAAATCTGCCAAATCCGAAGTCCTACAACAAGATTAAAAAAGCAGCAAAACTGGGTTGGTGAATAACAACCCTAAAATTCCAACATCCAGGCGAGTGAATTTATAACCTTAGTAATCTACTCTTAATTTTACTATATAAAAAATAAAGATTAAATAAAATTAAAAACTTATATAAAATTAATTAAAATATAACGACATTATATTTCATCATATAATAATGACATTGTCACTAGCCACTCGATACCATGAAAAATATTTAAATATTAACTTTATTAAATTATAAAAACACACTTTCATTAAAATATTAACCATTTAAAATAACACAAAATATATTTAAATTTTAACATGTGAACCACTTAAATTAACACAATGCACATTAAATATATGAGAAATATTAAATTATAAAAACAAAATACACTTTCATTATATTATGACCCAATAAAATATATTAAAATTTCGATCACTTAAATTAATTTTCATATTAACCATTATTATTAATACGAATACTAAAAATTTTACGACCATAATATTTAAAACACATTATACCTCATTTCAACGAAATATCAATATCCAAACCATAAATATTATTAATATGAAGACTCAGATTTTTTTTATTTAATTTTACCAACTATAATATTTAAAACACGTTATGCCTGATTTCAACGAAATGTCAACATCCAAATTGGTGCACGTTATGCCTGATTTCAACGAAATGTCAACATCCAAATTGGTGGCAATGCCCTTTTTATATTATGAGACCAAGAGAAAAAGTCGTTCCATGTAGAGGGAGGGAGGGAAAGTCAAGGAGTCAACCTAAAGAAAGAGGAAATACCTAAAGATTCACTTTCAAGTGACATAGAAAGAGGAAATACCTAAAGATTCCTTGACAAGAAAACAAAAACACATTTTCTAAAGGATTCACATATGGAAAATAATGGAAAAAAGATTCCTAAGACAAAGAAACCAAAAACACACTTCATATGGGGTTCACATATGGAAAATAATGGAAATAGTGATGATTTTGATAAGTATTTTTTTTATTCTTTATTTAATTTTTTAAAATATTAAATCATTTTAAAATTTGTAAGTTATAGATAATAATTATTTAATTTTTTCAGATTGTTAATGTGATTAGGTCATATATATATATATATAATTATATATATATAGCAAAATAAGTTAGTGATTATGTTGGTTGAGATTACAAGATAAGTATTGCACTATATGATATTCACACTATTAAAATTTTATGATTAAATTTCAAGACATGTATAGAATTTCCAATAGTGTCAAGACTTCAAAATAAACATGGACTTACCTATTAGTGGATATTTGGACCTTCATTCACACCATGCAATGCTACAATATACACACTTAAGCCTAAATTATGAAAATTGAAGCCTAAATCTTAAAGGTTGAGACTCATACAACATGTCAACACACATGGTCATTGATATTCTATATAAAAACTTACTAGATTTTCTTGTTTATTTGTGTACACTAGTGGTTTTTTGTTTGATTTTGACAGCTTTATGTGGTTTCTTTAGTGTTGGCACACTGGTGATAGATCTCAATTTTTATAAGATGGGTATCTTTATTAGTTTTATTAGAAAACAAATCTATTTTGTGGTTGGATATGGAAATCTCGAATGTGTCATTACCAAGGCTATGATGGGTTTGGTACATTGATACTTGAATCTAAACAGAACTGGGTTTGTGCCTTTTAGTTATTAACGTGTATACGCGAGAGCTATATTCTTATCCCTTATTGGAATACTATGAATTTCTTCCAAATGCATTCCTACATATTATTATTTCTTGAAATACTAGAATCCACCAAATCCTTATTTAAAAGTGGTTTCAAACTTGTTTTATTATGCATAAGGTCCTCCTTAAGTCCAACTCACCAAATTGAAAACTAAGGTCAATTGTTCCTCTTAAAAATACATCATAGTTAGTGGGTTTGACTAAGGTGCTTGAAAATGTTTCAAATATGGTTTAGCATAATTTGTAAAATCTTTGAAATTGCATAATAAAGAGGGAACCTACTTGAAGTGAACAATAGGAGGTTGAGACAATCAGAGTCATATTTAAATTAAAATAAATCAGAGCGAGATAAATTGAAACATATTTAAGGAGAGAACATACTTGAAGCGAATAATATGAGGTTGAGATAAGTGAAAGGTATAAATCAATTTCTATATTTGAACAAGGACTATCAATTAGTTACTTTTGTTTAGTTTAATATAATTAATTAGAGTGAAAACAATAAAACATATAGCTTTATTATTTATATTATAAAAATTAAAAATTAAAAAACAAGTTATTTCATGATTTCATTATCTCCTTGAGCAAATATTATAAGAACTCTATTTGTGGATGATTTTTTTTATAAACTTTAATACCATATTTGTTCATTTTATATATTATTTATATAGATTTGTATGGAACAAATATATTTAATTGGACAAATGGTACACATTCCTTCTAAGAACCCTCTCATGGGAAAAGAGAGATGTATAGTGCTCAGGGTAATGAAGTATTTTAGTTGACAACAAATTGTTTCCAAAAAATATGGTAATGTCATTGCACCCTTGTTTAACATATATTTCTGAAATTTGTAGGCTATTGATTAAAATGTGATAGAAATAATTTAAGAACTCGCAAGTTATTAACCATTTGTAGTGTTTCATCCAACTTGCCTTAATATTAAAACATAAAGGTATAATATAAAAAATGATATTTAACAAAATCCTATACCATGTTTCAAGTGTGAAAATGACATATTTTCATTTCAAAATCTATTATCTACTTTTGTGTATGGAAATTCAACTAACAATGTTGCAATTGATTGTTATGATTGTGCAAGCAACATTCATCTTTGTTCCAAAATTGCAGTTACCTTAATAAAAGCTTTTTTGGGAGCTTTATCTCAACCCAAAATTATTGAGAAATGTTCAAGAATATCGAGAACTAATTAGCAAAACTCTTGATAATATGGCACCAATGTCCCATTTTATACCTATAATTTTCAATTATTTACATGGCTCAAGAATTATATTGTAATTATGTTTTATTATTTAAAAAGAACACATTTTTAGAATAAAGATAAAACATGCATTATTGATTTGTACTAACACAAATTCAAAGCTAAACTTAATAATAGCAATGCTAGCAAAATAAAAGTAAAACTAAGTTTAATGGCCCCAGTGAAGAGAAAGTTATGTAAAAAGTTCTATAACAGATGCATTTCATATTATCTACTTATTTTCATTTATAGATAAAATATCATAATAGAGAATTTGCCAAAAAGAAAATCTTTAATTTTAGATTGGCAAAAAATCCCCCACACAATATATCTTTATAACCAAATGGAAAATTAAAGTAAAATTACTTAAAGTTAGTTTAAATATAGCTAAATTAAAGTAAAATTACTAAATTCAAGTTAGTGTTAAGGTTTACAATCCCGTCAATTTAGGTTTCACTGATTGGTAAATTGAGATATTTTGTTAATTGTAATTATGCATTGCTTGCAGATATGAATGACTTTTTTGATAATTTCATTTCTTGAAATATGAATTCAACCACCATAGGTGAATTATGACCTAAAACTACTTTTGATTGGCTATTGGCTTCTCTTCTTTAGATGTGAGAAAACATGTGAATAACCCAAAACTCAAAAGTATCTCGCATGAGTGAAAGTTCACACCCTTAAAAACTACCAACAAACTATTTTAGGTGGTAGTTTTGTATGTGTTTGTGCATGCACGTACACATAAGCAACATAAATCCATGAGCGTACATAACCAACATAAATCTATGAGTGTAGAGAGATCAAATCTTTTGAGTTACAAACCACTCTCTATATTTTGCATTCTTATAAGTGAATAAAATGCATGCATTTTTCTATGAGTTAAGTAGATAAAAATATACTTATATTTTTAAGAATTTATATATAGAATTATATATAAAATATAATGTAAAGTTATGAAAATTTTGTATTAGTTATTATTACAATGAAATAATAAAAATAATACTAAAATAAAAAATATTAATATAATAAAATAAATAAATTTCTTTTTGAGTCACATTTATTTATAGAGAATTAAATCTAATACGAGTTTTAAATAAAACATTAAATTAAATTAAATTAAATAAATTAAAATAATAACAAAATAATGATGAGAAACATTTTTAATAAAGTTGTAATTTATTAATATGATTAAAGAATTTCTAGTATAGATTTCCAAATAAAGCTAAACCAATTTTTTTTTATTAAAAATATAGATTACATGAAATTTTTAATTAAAACGATAAAATATGGAAATAAGAATTTTGGTTTCAAATTTTATGGGAAATATTTATAATTGTTGACGGTAAAAGAGTAGGCTTCCCCATCATTATCAAATTAAGTGTTTTTAAATCATAAAATTTTGAATATACTTGATTTACAAATTATTAAATATACTCTTTTCCTAAATTTAATCTTGAACCTTATCTAAATTACTCTCACAAATTATCGATTCACCCGGTGTTGTACCTCTGAGATAGTAGTAGGTTAGCTACCAATACCAGAGCATCTAAAATAATTGTTTTGGGGTTTTTGGTTTTAGTTTTGGAAGACTAGTGAGTGAAGACAGATGTAGAATTGAAGTAATTAATCCTTTGGGTTATATTAATATCTCAGCAAAGGGTTGCTATAAAGATTTACACAGTGATATATACTAAAAATAATAGTGAGAAGAAGACAAAAAATAATATGATTATCACAGTTTCCAGACTCTAAAACAGAACAATCATAAGTAGGAAAACCTTCTAAACTACGTTCCAAAGGATCAAGGCAGTATACTTAAGCTTACGTAAGATGCTTATGATTTATTGATTAGAGGGGATTAGCTAAATAGACAATTCATTAATCCATTCTCTTAATAGATGATCATTTCAGGAACTTACAGGAATAAATTGAGACACAATTATTCCTACCTAGATATCTCTTTAAGTCATAAGCATATGAAGAAAAACATAATGATTTCTAACTGGAAAATCTTACAGGATAACACAAACTGTGTAAAACCAAATTCAGAATCCCCTGCTTTGTATTAAGGTTCCAGAAAGACTGAGTACATCAAGTGTCTAGAAGAGCTTCCTTCAAAGGTGGCTTCCAGGTTCAAAGTAGAAGTAACAGTCAAGACTTAATAAGCAATGAACAATGAATCTTGAACTTCGAACCTATAACAACTCGAGAAGAGAGTTATTTATACAATAATAAAACTAAGGAAATATCCTAAAACTAATTAAGATTTATTCTAGGAAAGGAAATATCTTCATACAAGAAGATAGGGGCAACCATTGAACTGCTTCTTGCTGTCCCCTTTTATTTAGGTTGTGCTGGCTTTGCTGTTTGATTTTTTTCCCTTTAAGCTGCTTGATTGTTTGTATCCTTTGCACTGGCTGATTTGATCTTTCATCTGATATTATTTAAACTCTGTAAATATCCTTTGACCCTGCTGATTAACCTTTACTATGTTATTTTTTCCTTTACTGCACATTTTAGGTTTTTACTGTGTTTTTCAATAGTAAATCCCTTTAGATTTGTCTTCAAACTGTATGTAGGCTTTTTCTTTGTAAGCCTGGAATAGGGGTTTTTACCTGCAAAACACATAAATTGTTAAGAAATCATAGGTGACAAAGGAGGTCTTCAATGGCTTTATTGAACTTGAAAGGATATTGGAAGGAGTCCGGAGCGTATCGAAAGGTAAAACCATGGCTTAATTGGTCGCAAAGGCTTATGGAGGGTTTACTGTGAAAACAGGTGAAACAAAGGCAAAATGGTATTTTTTACGTTTAAACGGAGAAACGACTTTCTTTTCTGAAATATGGGGCAAATGAACAGTGGTCGTTTTGTTGTTATGCGGGAGGTGGTTTTGGTTTTCTTCACACTGCTTGTAAGGCGTGGGCAGTTTTGGGAGGGGGTCACCCGAAATTATCTGAGCTTGACATGTAGCAAGGGAGGTCAGTGGAATACCACTTTTTGGGTGGGTAATGATCGTACAGAGAGCCAACCTGAAATCACTGAGAGTTGTTGGATTTGAATACCTTATATCAGACAGTAGTGGAGCAAAAGAGAAGCACAGAGGTAAGAGGAAGAAGAAACGGAGGGGCCCAACAATTAATAATGGCGGAATAACTTTATTTATGGGTTAAAACTGAGATTAGCGGGGTTCTTTTTTTAAATCATAAAAACAATTTAACAAAGGAATCGTTCGCAAAACATGGTATGGTGGACTGAAATAATATGAACTCGGGCGGATAAATGATATCGGGTTCGGGTTCATATCGCATATCGCAATCACAGTTTAGCGAAGGAAGGACCATCGCAAAGGAAAGCGATAAGGGTCAAACGCGACATGGAAATAAAACATGGTTAACGCTATGATCGGGTCCGGGTTCCCATAGCGTATCGGAGATCACAATGGCATAGGGTATGGTTTAGTTGCGACTTACGATAAGGGGTGGATGCAATATGGGAATGAAATATGAAATATATTGCGTCGGGTCCAGGCCCATCGCAATGAGAGATCACAATGGCAAGGAGAGTGGATGCACATTGAAGGGATTGTGATCCACCGATGCGATATATTATTAAATGTATAGTTTTTATAATAAAACTAAGGGTTTGGGGGTATTTTAATAAAGTAGTTAATATATACAGGAAAGGGAACTTTAGGGGTTTTAATACATTAAGTTAATATTAGTATGAAATATGAGCAGAAAGGGAAAAATAGACTAAGTATAATGTTTTCTATGAGTTATTTGATTTTCACATATATACATTAATACTTAGGCTAAACAACTTTTGTGGGTTTTTGGGTAAAAGGGGATTTAGCATGGGGTTTTCACTTTTCCTAGGCAAAAAGGATTTTTACCTTAGGAAAAGGGGTTTTTATGGAGAATGGATGAATATGAACTTATGAAGGTGGGAAGGGGAAATTAGTGAATATAGGGATGAGTGGAGATGAATGGGAAGTTAATTAATTCATCTTGTAGACCTTCATTTGCTTTGTGTAATTGCATCATGGACATAGACACATCTGGTAAAACATGATAAATGTACATTTTCTCGAATCAACCATCAAACTTCTACAACCTTTCTTATACTTACCCCTTTGCTTATCCTATCATTTTTTCATTTAATGGGTGCATTTAATCTAGCAAATCCTTTTCCTTTATTTTTATTTTGAAAAACAAACTATCTAATTCTAACCTTATAACATCCAAGGGCTCAGATTAAATTGATGAGCACCTTATTATTCTCTACCTAACTACTGATTTGCCAAGATTAAACAGTTTGGCTAGATCTTTATTCTCTAACTATAACATCACATTTAAAGCATGAAGCAGTTAAGATTGAATAGTTTGACTGTCATGGGTTGTGGCATTTATGACAAGTTGCACACAACCATTATTTTGCAGAAAAAATAGTAGTGAAATTTATACTTGCTCACTTTCAGAGTTTATTTGTTTTCTTTTCTTTCTAACGTAACATTTTCTTTTTGTCTTTATTTTTTAGGAAATCTAACCTAACATTTTCTTTGATATGGACATCATCATCAATATGTTTTCAAAAACATTTTATTCACTATTGTTATGTCCATATCCTAACTTAGTATTTTTTTCAAAATATTTTTTATTTTTTGACTATTTTATTCTACCTTATCAAAACTAAGAAATGCTACAAAATTGGCTCCATCTAGGGACTGTTTTCTCCTGTAGAATGCAGAGAACCTGTAGATCCACGTGCCTTCTCCTCGGGCTATGGAGTCCTTGCTGTAAAGAAAATCACACTGAAATCTTGAAAGGTAAAAGAAAACCAGAGTATTTACAATGAAAACTATTTCAACTTCTTAGTACTGAATGTAATGTTTGAGAAACCTTCCATTTACAGGATAAGTGGAATATAGCCCCTCAATATTTTGCAGCACAAAAGTGTTGTTACCCTTGAATTCATCAATTGCTAAAGGTCCAAACCATAGATTGTCAAATTTTCCATGCTTTCCTTTCTCTTTTCTCCTGGCATCCCATCTTAGAACTAGATCACCTTCCTTAAAGTCCCTCTCCCTGGCTCTTCTATCAAACAGGGCCTTCATCTTATTCTGATATTTATTCAACTTGTATTGAACTTCATCTTCGTTTTCATCAAGTTCAATAATTTGATTTATTCTTCTTGAAAAATCATCAAGTTCATTTGTTGAATCCCGCAGGAATTTTAAAACAAGGAAGGCCAAATTGGTAGAGAAAATTGAATCTTTCCCATAGACTAACTGAAATGGAGATTTTCCAGTTGATCTCTCTGCAGTAATTCTATTTGCCCATACTGCATAAATCAGATGTGAATCCCAACTCTTCTTATGATCAACTAGAGTCTTTTTGATTACCTTTACCAGGCTTTTGTTGGATGACTCTGCAAGGCCATTACCTTGAGGATAGTATGGAGTTGAATGATGTAACAGAATCTGATATTTCTAGAAAAAGTCAATCATTTTAACACTAGAAAAAGATGTTACATTATCAGTGACAATTTGAGTTGGGCAACCAAATCTAGATAAGATAGTTTCCTAAATAAACTTAATTACTACTGAATCAGTAGCATTTCTGATTGGAATCGATTCCACCCATTTAGTAAAGTAGTATGTTGCAGTGAGGATCCATCTATGCTGATTAATTGAAGTGGGGTGAATCTCTCCAACAAAATCTAATCCCCATTGAGAAAAAGGTGCTGAAACTATTGATAGAACGAGTGGAAGAGCTGTTAATCTTTGTTTACCAACAAACATTTGACAAGGAACACAACCTTTGACCTTTGCCCCCACTTGTAAGAACAATGTGGGCCAATAAAATCCTCCCCTCAGAATCTTGTATGATGTTTCTCTCCAAGCATAATGTCCCCCACAAACTCCTGTATGAAATTGATCAATGATTCCTTCAGTTTCTGATTCTGTTAAACATAATAACAAAATATTCAATGGATATTTCCAGTATAAATTTGCATTTATAATGTAGTACTTGACTTATTTTAACTTAAGGGTTTTACACTGGGTTTTGGAGAATGATGTTGGACACTCAAAATGAATCAAGAAATTTACAATATCTTGATACCAGTTTGACAACAAGAATTTGTCATCAATGTGTATAGGGCTAATCTACTCTGAAGGTAGAGGTTCTTGTGGATTCTCCCCTTTAGGATGAAGGGAAGGTTCTTGTGGATTCTCCCCTTTTGCAAGGACAGAAGGTTCTTATGTATTCTTCCCTTGTATTTCTAAAACAGAATTGATTCCTAGTACTTTGCAGTTGGATTCAGCTAGAAGCTTGGCTAATCCTTGACCTTTTACTAGCTTGGTAGTCTTGGTAGTTAGATCAAACTCCAAAATTTGAGTGATCCATCTACCTCTTTTCCCATCAGTTTCTAGTTGGGTTAGGACAATTTTCACAGCACTATTAGGGACATAAGCAGTAATAGGTGAATGTAAGACATACATTCTGAATAATTTCATGGCATGAATGAGGGCATAGGCTTGCTTCTCAATGATGTCATACTTAAGCTCAACATCTCTCATAACCTTGCTGAAAAAGGCTATGGGTTGGTCATGAGAATCTTCATTTTTCTGTAATAGAATGACATCAAGGGTTGTTTTAGAGGAAAAAGAGAAAATACTAAATGGATTAGTATAATCAAGGTTGGCTAAGGTGGGAGCTTCAGAAATAGCCATTTTTATTTGTTCAAATGCATGCCTAGAAGAGGGAGTCCATTTGACTTCATGGTCCTTTCGGATCATGTCAGTTATATCTTTCACAATCTCTGCATAGTTTGGAATAAACTTCCTTAGGAAATTAATCTTGCCTAGAAGAGCTTGAATCTCCTTCTTGTTTCTAGGTAAGGCCAATGTATCAATGGAAAATACTTGTTCGGGGTAAATTACTACTCCCTCCTTTGAAATTATATGGCCCAACAGTTTTCCTTCTTTGACAACAAACAAGGACTTCTTAGGGTTCAATGATATTCCAAATTTTCTACACCTATCAAAAACCTTCATCAAGTGCTTTAGATGTTTCTGATCAGATTTAGAAAAAAACAGTTATGTCATCAAGATAAATAACCACAAATTTATTTACTTGACCCATAAAAGCTATGTCCACAGCTCTCTGAAATGTTGCTCTAGCATTTGTTAAGCCAAATGGCATCCTAGCATACATGAATGTGCCCCAGGGTGTAGTAAAGGTTATCTTCTCTCTGTCTATTGTATCAACATTCACTTGATTGTAACCTGAAAAACCATCAAGCATAGAAAGTCTTTGTGCTCTTGAAACCATTTGCAGTAACTGATCCATTTTGGGCAAAGGATAATTATCTTTTAATGATGCTTTGTTCAAATTTCTAAAATCCACACAGAGTCTTATTTCTCCATTTTTCTTTCTAACAGGAACTAGATTTGCAACCCAATTAGAATATCTAAGAGGCAAGATGATCTGAGCATCTAGCATTTTCTTAATCCCTCTTTCTACAGTTGGTAGAAGGGCCAGATTTATCCTTCTAAGTTTCTGTTGATAAGGTTTTGCTTCTGGCTTCAAAGGAATCTTATGTTGTATTAATGAAGTATCATAGGTCTTTAGATCAGCATACGTCCTAGCAAAAACATCCTATAATTTTGCAGTAACTTAAGATATTGAGCTTTGATCTCAGGGTCTAGAGATGCACATATTTTGATGTTTTTGATATCTTCATTAGTTCCAATGTTAATCTCTTCTATGTCATCTTCTGAAGAAATGGACTGAGGGTTTGGAGGACATCATTTTGATCAAACAATCTTTCTAAAGGAATGAGTCCTTTTGGAATAAAATTATTAGATAATTGAATAATGTCATGATTAGCAATTTGGGTTTTAAAATCTGAAGTATCATTTCCATCTGTATTTTCATTTATTTCAGTTCTATCTTCATCAATTTGTAGAAATGAAAATTCATCTATTACCTGCAGAAATGATTTCAATTGTTCATCATCTTCGAATATTTGCCAATGTTTCAGATTATTTGGGATAGATGGCCTGTATTTGACTTGTATCTGATAGAGTACATCAGTATGATCAGGAATTTTAAAAGAGCTAGCAGAGAAAGCTAAGGCATTTGCATGAATATTCTGACCTCTGGGAATATGAGTCAAATTAAAAGCATCCAAGAAGTTTTCAACTGAATCCCATACTTCATTTCAGTAGGGCCTAAGTCTAGGGTTCTTGGTTTGGCAAGAATTTCTTACTTGCTTAACAATAATTTTTGAATCAGTAAAAACACTTAAGTTTTGAACTTTTAAGCTTTTGGCTAATTGCAATCCTAAAAGGAAAGCTTCATATTCAGCCACATTATTTGTAACTTTGAAGTCTAATTTA
>APFE030711564.1:0-14091 GCA_000404065.3 Pinus taeda
TTACATCATTGACTGGTAATCAAGCGGTTTCTACCATGTTCGACTTCAACACATTCAATCACATGGTTAGAATCGTACTATTCGGGACGTAGAAATGAAGACCCTGTATCTAGTTTCCACCATCCAGGTTGCGAGGAATTTTGTATTCATTATATTATGGACTATTCATAAACAGATGGCTGCATCCATAATATGTCCACATGTGTCTGTACTTATGATGTGTTACAAGATCATTCCTATATCAGAGCAATAGTTAGTCTCCTAGTCAGTTAGTCTTCTAGTTAGTTTTCAGTCTCTTAGTCAATTTTTATTTGAGTATGGGAATGCCTACCTCAGCGATGATATGATCTCATATATATATTTTGCATTGAATGTTTTTACAGGTTCCAACCGGGCTCTCCGCAAGATGATCCTCGAAATGATAAAGCACTTCACTCTTCCTATATGAAAAATAAAAAAATCCTCATATACTACAGACTTCGCACTTTACGGGGCAATCTGTTACACAAATATATCGTCACCTTGATTATTTACAGTCGGTGTAGGCCTATCATCACCTATACCAGCTTCCTAAGCAAGTCTTAAACCTCAGCTCTTCAAAACAAGCTTGAGAAAAGAGAGAAAGACATCAAAAAAAGCAATATAACTCTGGTTCCGCACTTTCTCTTAGCTTTTCCTGCGGGCCCGCACCTTTTGTTCAAGATATCTGCGTACTTATACGCTCTGTATGTAAAGGGGAGGGTGCGTACCCCTTTAAAGTCAAAAGGCACAATTTTTATATAAAAAAACTCATCTTGGGTTGATTCTAGAGTTTTCTAGAAGGATTTGTTACGTGGATTGTTCGCTCCAAGTGGTTCATGCATCCCATCATAGGAGGAACTAATCCTTTGTTGAGAGGAGCTATCCCTTTGAAGGAGGACTCTATCCCTTTGAAGGAGGAGCTGGTAACTGATCTCCATTGCACTATAAATTGAGGCATTGCGTCAGTGGCCAGGGAGGTTAAAAGCTGAACTTTTGAGGGTAAATGCTAGTGAAATCAAGACTTCCTATTTGAGCTTAAGAGGAGAGATCACATACCTTTTTGGCTTCATTAGGGAGTGAGTGAAGCTTGTCAAGTAGAGGAGACTTCTTGTTGGACCCTGGGAGGAGCTTGTACAGCGTCAAGGCAAAGGTTGTAAGGTTCTTCTCCTTTTGAATTAATACAATCAAACTCATTTTTCTCAACAAGTATCTCATGTTATGTGTTTCATGGACTCCTTGACTTTCATGTTGAATATGTTTTATAATACTGGATATTCAGGTGCTATTTAATCGCTTGCTTTGTTTGTGCTTGCAAGTTTGTGATGAAGGAACTTACTTGGATCAAAGGAGCGAAGGCATCTCCAAACTTGCGTTGGACATGAGGTAAGCCTTAAACACATTTGTTTGCCATTCCGCGTGACACCTACCATACGTTGCATCGTAGTTTTAAGAATTTTATTGATAGCCTCAAGTTGTCCATTAGCCTAATGACAGTGTGGAGTGGAACTTTCATGGGAAAGTCTTAGCTTAGCAGTTAGTTAGATCATCATATGACTCCAGAAATTATTTCTGTGATCTATAACTCTGGCTTGTAGAACACCGAATTGTGTGATAATGTGATTGAAAAATAATTATGTAGTTGTTTCACCAATGTTGTTAAATGTAAGCATCGCCTTGGACCACTTAGTAAAATAATCTATTGTGACAATGTTATAACCCTGCCACTTGACCAAGTGAGGGTTACATGTCATGAGGTTGATAACCTATTTCGCAAATGGTCTGACGATGATAACAGGATGCAATGGAGCGGGTGGAGCATGGGTCTTACGATCATAAACTTGACACATGTGACACTTCTGGATAGCGAGAATACAATCTTGAAAAATGGTAGGCCAAAAGTTACCAGTGCATAAGATATTTTGTGTGGTAGAATAGCCAAATAAATGACTGCTACATGCCCCTTAGTGTCATTCATTGAGGATTTTCTTGACCTCTTCATGCGTGAGGCACCTTTGTAAAATCGTATCAATACTGCGTCGATAAAGAGTCTCGCCAATGATGATGTAATTCTTGGCTTGGTATCGAATACATCGCTTCTTAGAGTGAGAGGTATCAGACCAAAAATTATAGATCTAGAGATAATAAAGAATGTCTCCATACCACATGTTAGATGAAGAAATTAGCAATAAGTCATCAGGGATAGAATCATCATATGTTGATTCAAAATCAGAGGATGGAAGGTTGCACATAATCTCATCGAAAACCAAGGATGTCTTTGACTTGGATTTTATGAATTCTAGGTCAAACTCTTGCAGTATGACGACCCATTTAGAGTACCCCCCCCCCCAAAAAAAAAAAATTTGATGTGACAAAATGTATGTCATACGGTTGCAATATGAAACTACCAGAGTTTTTCGGAGCAAGATGTAATGGTGGAACCTTTGAACCACTTGAACGACTACCAAAGCCAATTTCTTAATGTGGGTACACTTGATCTCGATATCATTGTCATTCTAAATCAGATAAGAAATAGGGTGTTCTGTACCTATATCGTATTTTTTAACCAATACCATTATTATGGTAGAAATGGCAGAAATAAGATACAAGAAATAGACGTGTTGCTAATCAGCAGGAAATAATAGAGATTCCCGAATCACAGCATCTTTTAGGGCATCAAATGCTTTCTGAGTTACATTATCCCAATGGAACGAAACCCCTTTCTTAAGAAGGTGAGTGAATCCTTTGGTTAACTCGGCATAATTCATGATGAATTTTCATACAAAGTTAGCTTTCCCTTGAAGTCATTGTAATTGAACAAGTGAAGAAGGTGCAGGCAAGTCAATGATTTCCTGTACTTTCAGAGGATCGATATGAATTCCATGTTTCGAAATATAAAAATCGACAAGCCGACCAGAACTAATGCAGAACACACATTTGTGTGGATTTAGTTTAATATTATAGTGTCTACACTGTAAGAAATGGCCCTAAGATGCATCGGGTGATTAACCCAATACTTAGAATGAGTTGGGAGATTGTCCAAATAGGGTTGCAAGTTATGTTTAATATCATGAAAAGTGTAATCCATTTCGCGTCAAAACATAGTCCCAACATTATTCAGATGAAATGGGAGTTTTTGGTAGGAAAATGTACCCCAAGGACAAATAAATGTAGTATTAGATTGATCCACTAGGATAATGTTGATTTTATTATATTCTGAGAAACCATCCATGAAAGAATAGATTTCACAACTGTCATCGTCATCGACAATTGGTCAATGAACACGGTCAAGTAATTGTCCTTCAAACAAGCAGGATTCACATCTTGATAATCAATGCATACATAGATTATCCCATGTTTCTTCATGATAGGGACAATATTTGATACCCAATTGGTGAGAGGAATGGGGTAGATGAAACCAACATGAAGGAGTTTTTCAACTTCAGTCTTTATCCCGGTAGCCTTCTTTGGATGCAACGGACAAAGGCACTACTAGAATAATTTAGCATCAAAATACATTTTAATCTCATGCACTACTATATTTCGGTCGATACCTAGAATTTTATCATAAGTGCAAGCAAAGATATGATGAAAGTCCTGAAATAGGGTTTTATAGGTCTCAATCTTGGATGGAGAGCAAGATGCACCAATGTGTAGATTTTTGACAATGTCCAGTTTAACAGATAGAACAAGAGGTATCATCTCTTCGATATTCGAGAGATTCTTCATGGAATTGACTTCATGGATAGAAAAGGAACTCATAAAATATTCGACAAAATTGGGCAGATAGACATCACTGAGATTATCCTCAATGGAATATGGTAATGAGGAACGATGGTAATGATTGTCCCATGGTACATCATCTGGCATCATGATCTCCATGATGCTCTCATCAGTAGAGAATATGCGATATAATGGGTCAAAAGATTTTCCATAATCCAATGATTAATCAACCCAATTGATCGAACAAAAGGTAAAATGAAAAATTCAAATAGATAGCTTTGTAATCTAGTTCAATAGGCCTAAGCGGAATTAGGTCGCCAAAACTATGGATGCTAGCTTCATCTGGTAGAATGCACAGATCAGCCTGGAGATTAGAAGATGATATCATATTGATGTAAGCAATTGAGGATGAGATGTCAGGAAGAGGAGGAGGAGGAAGCAAAAAGGTTCCCATGAGCAAAAAATCCTTTAACAATCTAAGTGCGGAATGTTTCTAGGAATGTAGAGTTTCCCCTACAAGCGAGACACTTCTAGTAACATGAGAATCAGAGGTGAAAAGCATGAGTTGGTCAATAGCCATAGTCTCCCCCTTATGAGGAAAGTTGATCATAAGGAAATAAGTCGAAATGACTGCAGCCATGGCATAAACCCATGTATAACCCAATAGAAGATCATAATCAAGAGGTGTGTCAATAACTTCCACTTCTATGAATACAATTTTTCCTCCTAATTCTACTTATAAGTAATTTAGAATACCACAAGTCTTATATGTTCTCCCATCAAACTCCTTCAATGTGGTAGGCCACTAACTCAGTTAAGGTGAACCAATCACTTTCTAGCAAGACATAGACATAGTGTAGGTCAAGGCTCCCTCATCCACAATAGAGCGATGGATGTTCTTACCACAAGAAATGACGTTTATGATAAAGGCAAATTGGGATGGAAGGTGAGGGGTAAATTTTTCATGACTGAGAACAACTAGGTTGGAATCTGAGGTAGTTTTTCCACACCTTGAGGTCAACATAACTCATGGACACTGAGCCAAGTCCTCAAATACAATATAATTTTGAGCAACACTAGCATGAGGGTTGAAATCAAACTTATGAACGACACCCTTTGGAGGCTTAATAGTTAACTCTGTAGGAATCGTGGGTGGAGGAGGATCGGATGGAGGTGATGTCGAACTGGGAGGTTGATCAGTAGCCTGACCATTCAAAGGATTCACATTAACACAGTCCTTGTTTCGAGTAGCCACCATAACATAATAATTATGATTTATGTAGGAGAGCATTAAAACCACATTAGAGGAAGATGGGTCCCGAGCAACTATAAAGGTCTCCTGATCTGGAAATGGGTCAGCCAACACAGCGGGAGAAGTGGAATATTTCAAAAACTAATTCACTTCAATGCAGTGAGGACAGTCAGGAGAAACATTCTTCTCATTGCAAATCAAGCATGGGTAACGAGACTTTCATTTCTCATCAGAGGATTAATTTATTTGTTTATCCCGTAGTGAATAATATTTCTTCTTTTTACCTTTTCGTTTCTTCTTAGTTCCTGGTTGTTGTTGATATTTTTAATTTTCAAATGAAATGACATTTATCTTGGAAGAAGAAACCAAAGGAGGATTGGATGAAGATTTTTGGGTAGCAACAGTGAGGGAAGTACCAAATGGTTAGTTCATTGTCTGCAAACTGGCAGAACCAATGATGTCATCAACAGCATGAGATTATTTACTTGGAGTGGAAGGAACAACGTTCGAAGGTCTCAGAATCATGTCATATCTTTTCATAGAGTGTGGCGAATTTGGTATAGATGATGTCGAAATACTGAGCACGAGAAATTACTTGCTCTTTAGTGACAAATCCGCCTTTAGCTACATCCCCTGTGATAGATGGAAAAGGAATTTAATAAACCATTCCCCTAACAATTGATCTGGAACATAGGTCTTAACCAAATGGAGATGATGCCACCACTCATGAATATGATATGAAATGTGAGTGGATTTAGTTTGTTTGAAGTTGGTCGGAAGTTTCGTTCCAATTTCATGTCAAATGGGTAAGTAGAAATGTGTAAGGAAGGTGGTAGCCAAGGAACTAAAATCATGAAATGAAGCTCTAGTTAGCTCAATCTATCATTTAGTTGTGGTACCTCTAAGAGTATGTTGGAAAATATGTAATCATATGGAATCATCATTAAGGGACTTCGAATAATGCCACAGATGATACGTCATGACATGGGTTGATGGGTCTTCTCCAGGATTCCCATTGAATTTTAGGATGTCATATGGCAATTTTCTCGGAATTATCGACCACCACAGAGAATGAGCGATGGGATCGTTGGTAAGCCAAGAAAAATATGGCAATTTGAGAGTTTCCACAAAAGGTAATTATCGGTTAAAATGTCGTGGAGAATAGCCTTGATAAGAAGTGATAGCCTAAGAAACTTGCGTTCTTGGATAAGGAGGGTTCTGATAAAGAGGAACCTAGGCACCAAAGTAAGGAGGATTATGGTAACTAGAACACATGTAACCTTGTTGACCAACACCAGGATAACCCTGCAAAGGACGGAATAGTTGGGTTTGGATATGTTGGCCTTGAAAAGGCACTTCAGGAACACCCTAATAAGGTCTATACTTCTAAATTCAAGCTTTTGTGATCCATATTGATTAAAGAACAAAAATTTTCATACAAATCACATAGGAGAAATTTTTGTCGACGTGTTTCGAACCATTCAATGTGGTTCATTATCAAGACAAGATGAAGATGTAGATCATGGTAATAACTTGAATAGGGATCGATTTAGAGATGCTATAATGGTTATAATAAATAGCTAGTTTACTAATAATATTATTTAATTAATAGGAACAGATTATGTTAATTAAATCAAGAACTATGCTAAAAGAAAGAAAAAATTAAGGAATAAAAGGAATTAAACAAACAAATTCAAACATAAAATAAAGGATGAAATCAAAAAATATTTTTAATTATCTACCAAAATAAACGGATAAGTAAGAAAATATTATTTATTTAAACAATACCATTAAATACTAGGAACCAACTTTAATAACTAAGATTAGGAAAAGTATTAAGTTTCAAATTAAAATAGAAAAAAAAATCAAGTCAAACATTAACAAAGGAGCGCAATCAAAAATAGCCAAAGGAGTCAATATCCTAGGAGGAAAGACCCTATAAATAATTTAAAATAAACTAAATAGAAATCATAAATCAATCATTAAAAATAAACTAAATAGAAATAAAAAATAAATAGTATTCAACCAAAGATAATCAAAGTAACAGAGGCTAAAGTATAAGGAAATACAATCAAATTAAATAATAACCAAAAAATATAAATTTATAACGGGTCCAGGAAAAAGAAGATAAAGAAAATTATAAGAACTTAAGAAGAAACAAAAGCCCACAAAAGAAAAGAAACTTAAAAAACTTAAAAACAACTAGAAGGACACGACATGGACCCAACTTCTTCTAATATCCGAACCATCATCTCTATTCAAATTGGTGGGACTTGTTTCGATTTCTCGGGCCACCCTAAATTGTCGATGATGGAAATGAATAATCCTAGCAATGACCTGGCCCTCCTCAATGAAGATGTGATGTTTGGTTTTATCTGCATGTTCAGCCAAAGCAAAAGAACAGGTCCCTCCATGCCTGATGTCAACGACGTGCTCACGTATCCTTTGATTAATTGAGATACTCATCTCACCTATCTAGGGGGTCCCATAAGAGCAGGGCATAACTTAAATACCTTTCATATTTTTAGGGTCCATCAGTTCCTTAACCGATCTTAGGGAGCTCCAAATGGTATTCATAGGTCTAAAGGTTGAAGGAACCTTATGCTTCGTTAGGATCCTCGCAATTTTGTTAGTGGTCGCTTGGATAAAAGTGAGATGAACACCAGAAAAATGATCCTTATGTTCAATCCTAGCATTATGACATTTTTTGGCTTTGAGGAAAGAATTTGTACACTATACTACTTCCCTGTGGGATTTTCGCATCATCCTAGCATGAGGTGGGTTCGATTGGGGTTCTGCCATACTATACACATTTTGTCCTATCAGAATTTGAGGAGTACCTTGCCCAATTGGTTGAGACTATAAGGTACCTTGTAAAGGTGGGTAAATGGTACCTGAGGGGTACCAAATACCAACGAAATAGGTTGAGATGCAACGATAACCAATGAAGCTTGACTTACATGTATTTGAACTTGTTGAGGTACAGATGGATAAGTAGGAATTTGAGATGAAGATGGCACAGGTTGAGGATTCAACAATTAGTCTCAAAATGAACCAAGTTGGATGGGAAACGTAGGTTGTCAAACACTGGAAGCTATTCTAGGATAAGGATGATTATAACCAACTTGGGATATACCAACAGAAAGTTGTCCCCCTACCATAGGAAGGAGGGGATGATGGAGGAAACTACAATCCAGATGAAGAGAACCCAACATAAGGAGAGTTATTCTATTGAAGATAACGTTGCCCACTAACATAAATTCCATCTTATTTTTCTATCGTAGGTGTAGGCGAAGGAGAAGGAGCAGGTTGTGTATCATTCATAAGAGCAGTACCAGATGGAATTCCTGAAATTGATGACATGGGAGAGATTTGAGGACTGGAGGTTGAAGCAGAGAAGGTACCAGATAAAGACTGATAGCTAGGTGGGACAAATGAGATAACATACAGACGTGCCTCTGGTAATGTTTCAAACATGGATGGGCAAGTAACATTTCACTTCTCAACCGTAGTGGTGGACACAGTTGGGAGATAAAATCGGATCCAATCATGATTAACAATCCCAATGAATATTGTAGCCAGAAGCCCACAGGTAACTCCAAATAATCAAGTAAAGAATTTTTTTTGGAGTCTAAAGAGGACGAAGAGGATAGATCTAATAAAAATGGATTTCCCTCCAATGGAGAGGAGTAGACAAATGAGGCTCTTCTTGTGCGATCTCTTCAATACTCACAAGTCTTTATGGAAGAGGTTCATCATCGGCTCCAGGATATATAGTTGGAGGTTTTGTCTGAGACAAAGGAAGAGAAGGGAAAGAACTTGAAGTAATAAGTGAAGATGGTTGTGGTTCCTCGTGTTCAACAACCTCGGGAAGTAACATATCTGACGTAGGAAATTCATGCTCAATGACCTTAAGAAATAAGGTTTTAGGGGCTTCGGTTTTGATTGTGTCTGATTCACAAGCAAGAGTAGAGGTAATCTCTAAATCAGTACTAAAAGAGAAATGTGATTCTGGTTGATCAGATTTAGGAGGAGGACCAGAAGTGGTTCCCGAATTTCCTGATTCAGTATTTTTTGTATTCTTATCCTTCTCACTATGGTCAGGAATAACCTCTAGTGGAAGTGGAGGCTTATTTTGAATTCTACGTGAACGATAGATTGGGGGACTTTTTCTTCCGAGTTTACACACAGAAAAACAAATAGGGTAATCTAGACATAAAGGATTACCAAGCAACCATGAAATGCGATATACACCTTAGCGAACCAAGGACTTAAGGTATGGAAACTAATCTCCCCGAATGTTGTGTTTGGGTTATCATGCTATACAAGGTACCCAAATTGGTTACCTATGGTGAGAATGGTAACCTATATGGGACTCTCAAAATATACTCAATGATATGTGGGAGTATAGTCCGTATTAGTGTTGTCTAATGCGTAATTGTTTGATGGGAGCATTCCCATATACTTTTCATGTGTGGAGCATTGTCCAATATACTGAAAGGTACATGTAGAACGATCCTATACACTCACGTACATGGAAGGAGATTTCACCCCGGGATACAACGCTGGAAAACAATGAGAGCTCCTACATTTAATGACATTGGAACAAATCTCTAGACTAGACCTCTAAAAGTTTGTGTTAATGTTACAAATGCTCCTTAGGTTGATTCAATAAATTGTATTGTTTATCTTCAATTAAGTTTTAGTTTTGGGGCTCACTGCGAATGTCACCTAAATATCCTAAAATTCAAACTAGCATGAGGACAAAGAGTATGCAGCAAAAAATATGCAAAATGCAATTCCAATTTAAATGCAACTATTCCAATTTCAATGCACACACAAAACCCTAAATGCCAATGAAAATATTTTTCTTTCCAAGTCACTTAATTTTCAAAAATGAAGAAAACTAAGATGAAAAATTTAAACATTGATTCAAACAAGCTTTTTAGAACGATGACTAGAACACCAATTTATCTAAGCACTCAATGATCAAACACAATCAGTTTCCAAATAACCTAATGATAAGAGCAAAGGAAAATATTTAAACAGATTCTTACCAAAGGTATCAAAACAAAATCAAACCAAATGGAGGCTTCAGAGGGACCACAAGGCACTCAAAAAATCAAGGAAGAGCAGCTGGAATGAAGGCTAGATTAGAAAAAATAAACGCAAAAATAAACTTGTGCATCAATATGGGCCAAAAAAAAGTGCAGAGAAGGCACCAGTGTTATTCAATGAAGGCATGGAGAAGGTTGGGCTAAGGTTCAACGCTATGCCAGAGGACCATAGGGTGAATTGGTATAGGGATGCAAAGTTCAGGCACAAGGATTGTAATTGAGACTCAATGAAACATCTTCGTAGGTTTGTTATTGAGTAGATAAGATAGTAAAGGTTTGGAAAAGAGTTAAGACAAACAAAATGGACAAGAACCACCAAGGGAATACATCATTCCCCATTATGGTCACCAATTTGTTATGTAGAATCTACATGCAGGCAGAAGTATCTTCCCTAGGCCTGGTGGGTTGACCTAGAACAATATAAAGACAAATGCACTAATGTTTACCTTAAAATAAATAGATAGCGAGATGAAGCCTACCTAGAATCCATCGTATGATTTTCTCCTTTCTTGGCTTGAATGCTCTAATCCTAACTCTAGTCGTTATTATTAGAACCTACACAGTTAGATAACACAAGCCAATGATCCAAAAAGTCTATTTATAATCATCTAATCACTTTATTCAATATATCAACATGGTATTGAAACATATGAAACCATAACATCATATATAGGAAAACAAAGAACTCTTTGCATTAATAGAAATGGAGTGAGTTACAACCAAAAATACGTGTTGATCCTGTCAAAAAGCTCCTCTGAATTGAATTGTTTTTTCCTTGTCACAAATTGCACCTCTATTCACCCTAACGCATGGAAAGATATCTCTCACATTAGCAACATAAGTGTATAATCACTCTTCAAAATCCAACCCCTTGCCTATGGATGGTGGTAAATATATAGGTGAAGGAGGTAGTTCATGAATTATTATCCTTTTACCAATTAGGGCTTGAGATCCATTCTTGATGGGAGGATGAGATTAACGGATAAGGGTTGAAAACTCCAAGGTGGGATAGGATAGGATTGGAGACTTTTATCTGAGGTAAATGGTGACAACATATCCTAGAAGATTCTAGAAGAAGAGGCTTCGAGATTCTCTCTCTTTTTCCTGAATTTCTAGAACCAACACGGGTGCATAGTGGAGAAACCTATAGGTGATCAACACAGTCCATAATGGAGAAACCTGGTATTCAACGATGTCCAGTAGGAGGCTAGAGAGAATTGGTCTTTAAAATGACTGAAGCAAGGTTTTTTCAGGCAGAAACTTAGGGATAAGAATGATTCATGCTTATGGCTTTGTGCTAGTATGATGAGAAGGAGATCAGAGAATTTTGAATGATCCAGTTGAATGCCAATTGACGACATGTGACAAAATGGTCTATAACAATTCATTTGATTTGAATTGGCAAGTTTGTTGCATACCACATCTTCACCTCCAGTGCTTCTATCAATATGGTCTTGGAGTTTTATTGTACATTATTACAAAGCCATGATAGTTTCATGTGGGATTTGAATGGTTCAATGGCATATTTTATAATGATTTCTTTGGTGATATCCAAGCCCTCTTGTTCATATGCTTGCTTGATTTATTCTATGTACGACTTGATCTCTTGGAAAATGATTTCCCTGCCTCGTATTTCTTTGAGTAATCCTACTGAAGGCATCCCGTGTTTTTGTGCTAGAGTCTCAAAAGCATTATGCAGATGACTATAAGCGACAATAGTGTTAGTCATCTATTCTCCAAGACAATTGTAATTATAATGGTGGAGTCTTAGATATACTCAGTCCATTTCAAAAGCAATATTGTCCTTTCTCACAAAATGTTTCGGAACATTCATATATTTGACGGCCCATTCCTGGAGTTGATCAACTGCTCCACTTGCCACTTTTAGCATATTCAAGAATTATTGTGCTTTCTTCTGAATACAAACAATAAGACCCACTAGTTTTTATAGAAGTATCATTTCATCATATAACTATGCCATGGTATCCTCCATTGGCAGAAGTTCCTCCTACATGGCTAACTGTCATTCCATTGTATTGAAATTGTGTGAAGATAACCATTGATTCTTCGCAGCAGGGTGTTCCGCCTGCTTCTTTACTGTAACTAACTCTCTCCTTAATCTAGCATTCTCTTTCAACAGATATTCTGAGTTTTCCTGCATTGTTGTAGCAAAAGAAACATTTTCTGCCATGATTTCCCTTGGATTCCTTCTAGAATTGGTAGTTATTACCCTTTTTTTATATACAAAGACTGTATTGTGAGGATCATTTGGGAAGTAACTTCGCCTTTGCATCACGATCCTATTCCTGAGCTAATCAAATTTGACATTGCACACATCCATGAATCTGTCTTTAGGTGGAGGTGTGATTCCCATTTCATCAAATGGGAGATGACCACTTATGAGAGGAGGTTCTTCTAGAGACCTTGATTCATCATCTATGGGATGGATGGTTTCATCTTCCTCTAACTCTTTATCTATCTCCTCAGTCAACCATTCTTCCTCCAATATTTGTGTTGTTTCTTCCTCCTGTGAGTTCCCTTGTTGTTCCTCTTCTACTCTCCTTCTTTCCTCTTCTTCTTTGTTATTAAACCAGCTTAAGAAAAGATAGAAAAGATAGATCAATGCCTTAGAATTCAGCCTCTTTGAGGGGGCAACCTCCTTTACATTACATAAATGAACAATTCTTGGACGATTCAAATGAAAAAACCTCCTTTCTATATATAGGAGTCACAATATAACCCAGCCAACCTAACAATAATAATATAAAGCCACAAAATTAACAATAGATGGATTCTATGGGGCACAGTAATAACAATATGGGGACAACATGGGCACAACAATATTAATAAGGGATATAACTACAATTGTAATGGGGTAATCAGTAGTATTATAGGGACCCAACATGCCCCTCTCCTTCAAAACGGTTTTGTCCTCAACGCTTGAGTAGTTCTGGATGCTTCTATATAAAATTCTCATCCTCCCATGTGGAATCTTCAGTGGATAAGTTCTTCCACTTGATAAGACACTCCAAATTTGATCGATTTCGTAGTTGTTGAGTTCTTGTTTCGTGATTTCTTCTGGTTCCAATATAATTTTTCCTTCCTCTTCAAGTTCTGGCAATATTGTTTTGGGAGCTTATCACCTATAACCTTCTTTAAACATGAAACATGGAAAACTGGATGCAATCGAGAAGCTGCAGGAAGCTCCAATTTGTATGCCATAGTACCAATCTTTTGCAACACCTTGTACGGACCATAATACTTTGGTGATAATTTATTATCCTTCTTAGCTTGCTTGAGGGACATTTTCTTATATGGTTGTAGCCGTAGAAATACCCAATCACCTACAACAAAACTTCTTTTGCTGCGATGTTGATCTGCCTGTTGTTTCATTCTATTCTGTGCCAACACGAGGTTATCCTTTAAGAGTTGGAGGACTTGTTGTTGATGTTCGATGTGATGTTTCACTGCTTGAACCTTAGAATTTTCTCTTAAATAGGATTTGATGGATGGTGGTTCATACCCATAAAGTGCCATAAATGGGGTCATCTTTTTTGCTGTATGGAAGGAAGTGTTATACCACCATTCAGCCAGAGGCAACCATTTGACCCATTGTGTCTGTTTATCAGATACAAAGCAACGAAGATATCCTTCCAAACATTTGTTTACTGTCTCAGTTTGCCCATCAGATTGAGGATGATAAGAAGAGCTATGAGCTAACTGAGTACCAAGACAAGAAAATAATTCTCTCCAAAAATTTCTAGTGAAAATGGGATCTCTGTCACTTATAATAATCTTTGGATTTCCATGTAGCTTTTGAATTGTTTCCATAAATGCCGTGGAAACTGTACTGGATTTGAATGGATGTGATAATGCACAAAAGTGTGCATACTTGGTAAGTCTGTCAACTACCACCATGATGACACTCTTTCCCTCAGACTTGGGTAAACCTGTGATAAAATCCATTGAAACCTCCTCCCA
>APFE030711567.1:1658-15991 GCA_000404065.3 Pinus taeda
TTTACTTTTCCGCGACCTATGATTCTAGCCTTCCTATCATCTCCTAAGAAGACATCACCACCATTGTATTTTTCATACTCGCAGAACCACTCTCTATGGGGAGTGAAGTGAAAGGATGCACCTGAGTCAATCAACCATGCCTCATGATCTACATGTGTACTTGAAGAAGCCAAGTACACATCCCCACCTTCATCTGAGGTGGTTTTTGCCTTTGCAGAAGAAGCATCATCAGATCCCTTTCCCTTATTAGGAGCTTTAGATTCACAATCCCTTTTTTAGTGCCCTTCCTTTCTACATTTCTAGCACACCACCTTTACAGATTTTCCTAGAGATTTAGATCTCCCACTCAATGACTTATTTTTGTTTATGTTTTGGGACCATTCTCATATAGACAAGGCATCACCATTCTGGCTCTCCATATTTTTCCGTCTCATCTCCTCCATCAACAAGAATGAGACTATTTCATTAATATGCAAGGCAATTGCATTGCTACCTATTGCAATATCTAGACTATCCGATAAATCTGGTAGAGAACACAACAAATTGATGCACTTATCTTCATCTGAAATTTTAATATCAACAGATGCTAACTGAATTACCACAGTATTAAATGCATTCAGATGCTCTGTCACTGAGTCTCCATCTTTCATCCTCAGGTTATACAGCTTTTTCCGCAGGAACAGCTATTCACCAAAGACTTAGATTGGTACAAAGTCCCTAATTTGTCCCGCAAATCCTTCTTCGTAGCTTCCCCTGATACATTCAACAATATTGAATCTGAGACACACAATCATATTGTGCTCTTTTCCTTCTGATCCAACTTCTTCCATTCTTCATCGGACACCCCTGTTGGTTTATTACTCAGACCTACTACGGTCCACTGATCTTTATCCACCAACATATCCTCCATCTTGAGTTTCCACAACTCAAAACTCTGACCATTAAATTTCTCGATCTCTATCTTTCCACTGCTTGCCATCTTCTTTCACCACCAGAATCGATCTCGTAGATCTCCCACTGAATAGGGCCTACCATAGGTCCAAGTGAAACCCCTCAGCAACAAAGGCGTCGCCTTAAAGCCAAAACTGCTTTGATACCAAATGTAGGTTTTAACCCCACACAGAAATTACCTGCATACAAATTCTAAAACACAGAAAATAAACAATGCAAGAGAATAACACATAAAACACATATACACATAGATTTTCCCCTGGATCCGAAAACCAGGACTACCAGCTTGATTTTTCATTATTTTCCTTTCAATGTTATAATACATATTTATACATGTCGAAGCATCCAATACCATGGACCGAAAACCATCGCGTCCAATACCATGGACCGAAAACCATCGTGTCCCAAAAACATGTGTGAAAATCATGGAAAAAACCATAGGTGGGTCCACCCATCCTATCATAGGGTCCGTAACCAAAATTTTCTAGGGCGTTGCCCCGAACCCCATAAAGTGGGCTTACGGATACGCCTCAAATGCCCTGTGACCACCCCCTCCCCCCCCACAACTACAAAATCGACGCAACGAAGAGGGGCTCCACCCCCCTCTAACCCCCCGGTTAACTACGTGGGCCAGTCATGGAAAGAATATAACACAACCCAATAGTTTTTGTGTTCCAAGAGAAATTGTGACAAATCATGGGTCTCAATTTACATCTAACTTGGTGGAAGGGCTTGTGGAGGAATACAATATCAAACATAGGAAATCTACTCCTTATCATCGTCAAGCAAATGGTCAAGTGGAATCTACAAATAAAGTGATTGAAGGAATCCTCACTAAGACTGTGCATCTACATAGAGGAAATTGGGAAGAAAGGCTTCCTAAAGCCTTATGGGCCTATAGAACTACATGGAGGAACACAACGGGACATACAGCCTATGAACTTATTTATGGGAAACAAGTTTTGTTCCCTACAGAGTTCCAAACTAGAACTTTCAAGATGGCAGTCCAATTGGGACTAGATTTATCAGAGGCACAAAAGCATAGGCTCGAGCAATTAAATGAACTTGATGAAATTAGGCAAGAGGCAGTTCAAAGGACTAGTATAGTCCAACAACAGAGGGCTAAATGGCATGACAAATATATCAAGGACAAGAGATTTCAAGTGGGAGATTGGGCGTTATTGTTTGATTCAAAGTTTAAATATTTTCAAGGGACATTTCAAACTCATTGGCTTGGGCCATATGAGATTGAAAAAGTCTTAAGTAATGGAGCGATGAGGATAAGATCAATAGATGAAAGTAAAACTCCTCTTCTTGTGAATGGTCATAGATTAAAGATAGATTAGAAACCAATTTCAAAAGAGGAGTTCATTAAGATTTTCCAAGACAATTCTGAAATGAAGCTAGTGAAGAAGAATTCTTCTTCTCCACTAACTTGGCCTTCTTTTCCTAAAAAAAAAAATGTGTAAGGTTGAAAACCAATCATTGACTAGCATACTTATATAGAAAATACAAGGTGAAAATCAGAGGTTTCTGACACCCTATATTTTCCATTTTCTTTCTGTAATAAGTAGTGACAAAAAGCTATAGTCACTCTGCAGTTTAGATTCTGTAAATTCATCATCTCATTTCACCTCACTTCATTTTATTTTTGCATTTTCACTTCATCTCATTATCATATTTCATCAATAAATTTTTCCTTTTATAGCTTCCATTCCATTTTATCATTTCACTTATCATCTTGTCTTACATCTCATTTCATTTCACTTACATAGCCACTTCCATTTGATGATCCATAAACCTTATTTCACTTTACTTTTCATGTTCTCGAGCTAATTCTATTCCACAACTAATCTGATTCTGTAGCTACAACTTACTTATCAGCATTGGCACAATTTTACAGCTTACAAATAAATCATGAATGCAAGAAAATTGAAGAATCAAGTTTTGGAGATCAACCATGCTCAAAATACCTACGGATCAACACCAAAAGAATCATCAAGCAAAAGATTAAGTTCTAAGTTAAAAATGCAAAATTTCAAACAACAAGTCATAAACATAATTCATGTATAATATGAATGATAATATGTCTCCTTAACAAGTTATCATTTGATTTGACTTCCACTTCATGATACCACATCTCCACTACATCTTCTACATTCAATACCTAATGGTCTATAATTATTTCATCATACCATACCTCCACTACATTCTCCATACCCTGTACTTAAACAGTCCCTAATAACTCCATTTGTTAATGGTCACAACCTCGATGTAAACAATGTATTCATGTCTCTTCAAATCCTCGCCTTCTACTTATTTCACGCAACCTCATAGTTCTTTTTCACCATAGCCGCAAATAGTCCATTTTCAGAGATCCAGAGAGTAATTCCGAGGCTAGAAAATTCTACAAAACAAAGACCATGGGACTCATTATGAAGGCAAAGCCTGTAGGGGCAAAATTTATGGAAGGGTACCCCCAACTCAAGGAGATGCTGCAAAAGACTGATGGCTCAAGTTCATTGAAAAATTTGATGGATATCACAAGGAGATCATGAAATCTTTTGCTAGATCATTTGATGGTACAAAAGTAGAGAATGGGGACATTAAGTTTGCAATAACATAATCTTACATAGCAGAGGCTACAGAACTGCCAAGACATGGTGAGAGGTGGTTCAAAAACAAAGAATTTCATATTGAATCATGGAAGGTATTCCTCAGGAACCTAGGTGTGGATGTCACTGTGTTTAGGAAAGGAATTTCTATTTCATCACTTAAAAATAAACGGAGAAGCATGCTTTTGATATTACAAAAATTTATTACCTATGATGGAAGATTCAGATGTATGTATGTTTATCATATACGTTTATTGATGAAGTTTCTATAAAATGGAAACATCAACCTCCCTTTCTTCCTTCTAAACAGTCTAAGGCGAATGGCTTCAAATCTATAGAAGAAAATAGAATTCCTAGAGACAACCATGTACCATCACGGATAGGTCAAAATACTAGCTCAGTATCATCTAAAGAGAATAGGGGACACCACGGAAAACTTTCTGATAAGAAACCATTTCCAAGAGGCACCAGAATCTCCTGAAAAATATAGTGTTAGAAAGAGTAGGAGAAAGAAGACTAATCTCACCATTTAAAGCAACCCTGAGCCTTCAATACAAAAAAATGATGAAGACGAACAAATCTCTGAAAAATTAACAGAGATTAGAAAGAAAATCAAGCAGAGGAAGAAGATAAAAAAGAAAGTTGGTTGAATTACTAAGAACACACCTAAATCTCCATTACAACTAGATGATGAACAACCAATTTCTGAAAAATTGACAGAGATTAGAAGACAAATCAAGGGGAAGGAAAAGAGAAAAAGAGTGCAAAGGAGGAGAACATAAAACCCCTACAACTTAGAAGGAGATCTAGGCTCAAAGGTATGGTAAAGAAGGTATCATCAAAGGAAATAGAGTTCATTAATCTGGAAGGAGAAACCCCAGTATCATCTCCTTAAAATGTTCCATTTACATAAAATCCTCAAAACTCTCCTAGACAATATTTTGAAGGGCCCCAGTAGAGGATCCCTAGACATAGATACAATACAACAACAAATTTATGATTACATAGAATCACTAGAAAGGAAAAATTCCTCAAGGGATCTAGGTTCCTCAGCTAATCCAGAACAACCTATCAATCCACAAGAACCTCTGACTGACTCTCTCAAACAAGAAATATATGAGTTGGAGATATTGAATAGGCATATTAAGAAAGAAAATGAAACCTTGAAAGAACAAAGAAAATTGGATAAAGCCATTCATGAAAATATAATACTACACCTAGGGCTATGGTACAAGAAAAATAGGAAGTTCAACAAGAAGAATAAAAACTTTAACAAGATAGTGATCAACCTTAAATATAGACTTCTCATGAAGAAACCTAGGATGGTTGTCACTTCAAAATGTAGCAAGAGAAGAAATTTAGATGTACTAGCATAGGTATCTGATCAGATGCAATAGGAAAGTAGAGTTCACAGTTTTGGCAAAATTGCATGGTGACATGAAATGATTTTGTAGTGGGCATATGTTGGCTCTCAGAATTACTCTCCCCTTTACAACTTTTCTCACTTCTTTCTCTTGATTTTCCATAAAAGACAGATCCCAATCACTAATAAATGATAGATTTTGTGTCAAGGAAGACATTAAATGATTAATATGTTATACTTTTATGTTTTTTATATTTGAAATAATTTTTTGCAATTTAGCTATGGAATGTAGCCCATTCTGTAGCTAATTGTTTGTTCCGTAGCTACTTCCATGGTTGAACAGGTTACAAGTGTAAAACGAGGAAACCAACCACATGGGCATCTCTAGAATGGTCATGACATGGATCCTATCTTAGTCAATCAGCCCAAATCGACAAGAAACCAAATCAATACCATAGTCAAAGGTGGAGTCAAACGAGGAAACCCAAGAGAAATGGGACTTCGTGTCCATTATTCATGGCTAATTAATAAATCCAACATTTTTATTGTAACATTTACTTGAACCAGCCACCAATGATAATAGTTTCACACAAATACCTTTCTTGCTTAAAGTCACCTGTAGCTGATCACCCATACACGCAGATCTATTGTAATATGTCGACCACCTGTAGCTAAATTCTCTTAAAAGAGAGTTATGAGTTTTCCTTTAAATATCAGTTGTAAAGAACTGAGAAGGAGTTTGAATTTCTTCATGTATTAAGCTCAGGATTATAGCTCTATAATTTTGAAACTTATTTTCCTGTTAATAATATGAAGTCGTGTTTGACCAAGTGATCATTTGAAAGAGTATCTTCAGCCAGTTAGCAGCTCAACTCAATCAGTTGCAAAGGGCCCCTACACTAAAAGAGGTTTTTCTTTTGTTATTTTGTTTACTATTTAGTTTAGTTTCATTATTTATTTTTAGCAGTGTTTGTAATTTAGGTTGGTTTCCTGCAGTTCTTTCATTTCAATTCTTCATGTATTTGTTTCCTTTGAATTCTGTTCAGTAGCATAATGTTAGAATTCGATGGTGCAGTCTTGTTTTTTCTATCTATTCCATAAATTAAATCTTTTTTTCTTTAACAAGGTAAGGTGGAAAAGTAACAAGAATGCATTGTTGATTAGTTTACTTACTGATGGTTTCCTCTGTTATTTACTTCCTAATTCAGATTACTAATGCACTGTGTGGATATATGTTTTTGGTCACCATTTCAAGCTGACATCAATCCTAGACTAAATGAATAAATATTCATTTCACACAAGGATTGTAATCACTTTAGTTGCTCCCTACATATTTGATTTAGTCCTTTAAATTGTAAAGTACAGTAAGTTGCTTGTTCGCCATCTCAAGAAAGTTATCTTTCCAAAATTGGAGCCTTCGACAACTAAAAGTGCTTTATTTAGTTTCATTCTCTGTAATTATTTCAATTTGCCTTACAAATTCACCTCTTAATTTTTGACTTAGGAATAAAAGACAAGATAGGATAGATAATTTTCTTTTCCTTCCTTTAACTTAGATTTTGATTAGTTCACCTTTAAGAAATTTAGACTCATTTTCCTCATAATTCATACTTTACATCATTAGGAATTAAGGAAAACCCCCAAAACAAAACAACATAAAAAATTTATACAAAACAACGAAGTAAGAAGGGTTACTTAGCACAAATAGTGCACTACACTTCATCAGCTTATGATACCCAGATTGATAATTTATGTAGAGAAATTTAGGACACTAAATTGACCAAACACCTACAAGATCAAAATCTGGATAAACAATTGGTTTGGGTATTGTTAGCCTTTTAGGAAACGAGGGAGAAGTGACTATGAGTTTCTTAGGATCTTTATGTTGATCTGTATCTTCTCCTTGTTTTATTTTTGTATCATTTAGAGTTGATGGTATATGTACAGGTGGGGTTTCTAATTCAATTGATGGTTGGTCTCTATTTTCCCCAGGGGTAATGATACGTCTTGACCTCAATCTAAGTTCATTACATTCTTTTTGTTCAATTTCATAATATGAGCTCTCGATAATTTTCATTAGCTGAACCAATATATTATTAAGATATAGATTTGTTTGAGCTTGTAATTGAGGATGGAGAAGAGGCTAAGGATTTCGTTGTAATGGATATGGGGTTGATAATGCAGGTTGAGGTTGAGGACCTATTCCCATAGGTGCATTGGATATCCCCAAAGGTTGCTGCCAATTTGGAGACCAGTTTGGGTTTTAGAAGTAGAGGCAGACCACTGGGATGGATATGGATTACCTTCCCAAAGAGGAGAAAAAGGAGAATTTGGCCAGCCATTACATGGAAAGGATTGAGTTGGCCAAGGTGTCATAGGGAATGGCTGGGATTTCCAATTTAAGTAAGGAGACTAGCCTTGCCATGATGCCTCTAGGTTCCATTGCTAATTAAATGGTGAAGAAGGAAGGAACTGGGATGTGTCTGATGACATACTTGTAGGTTTGTCCTGCCACTGTCAACGATGGTTCATTAAGTATATTGGCTCTGTCTCTTCTTCTGCTTCTTTGAAAAATACTTTTAGCCCCAAAAGTGATGGACATTGTTCAATGGTGTGATCCTTGGTGCAGATGGTGCATGTATGGACCATGTCCAATGGACACTCCCATTGGTTGTGCTTGTTTCAACAACGTGGGCAGAAAATGACCAAATTTTGTTTTTATTTAGACTGGAGGATGTCCAGCTGCATTGTGAGTGTTCCCAAGATGTCTATCTTGAAGTCTTCCAAGAGGTTATCTATTTCCATTATTGTTACACCTCCACTATGTGGTTTGCTTCCTCTGGTTATAGGATCTCGTCTTCCTAACCCTGGACGTGTGCTACCTTGTAAACACTTGATACACAAGTGAACAATTTAATCATAATCTTCTTGAGAAATATCTCATTTCCCCATCAAATTTAGAGTTTCTATCCATTCTTCTTTCATTACCTTAATTTAGATAGCTCTCGAGACTTCTTTTGGTAAAGTGGTGTGAGGGGATCTCTGCAGGTTATAGTGAAACCGTTCGACATATTCATCTAGAGTTTCATTATCCCTTGCAACCATCTTAAAGATTTCATCTTTCAATTCCCTAGTCTTGCAAAAGTCCTGGTATCTTGTGAGAAGAGAGGTTTTCATGTCTTCCCAAGAGTTAATAGTACACTCGCTTAGACCCATGAACCACCTCAAAGCTTCTCCTTTCAGAGCAGAAGGGAACAATTTTAGCTTTTGAGGGTCAGTGGTATCATAATATCCTTTGCAAAGGACATAAAACTCAGATAAGAAGGCATCCAGATCATCTATGATCATCCCATGAAAAGTTGGGATGCTTTATAAGGGAATAGATTTCATCAGGTCATTGGCCACTTAGATCACTATGGGGTATTCCAAGGTTGCGGTCTGACCTTGAGGTGATAGATTTTCCATTTGTAAAAAATGTGCCAATATCCTTCAAGGATTTCAGGGGGTTCTATTTGAGTAAGTGTAGGATTCACTTGCAGCACTGCCTAGATCTAGGATCACAGGAGATCCTTGTTCAGAAAGTTGAGTTCGTACCTTAGTAGTTCCACTGGTTTCTCCCTCTCCTTTTAAGTTGCATGATTTTACCTCTTGTAGAGGACCAGAATGTAAATTTGTTGTAACCTGAAAACTTTGTTTACATCCTCAAATTTGGTTATGAATCTCAGCATAGGCTGTAGATGGTGAGCATGCTACGTGAGGGATTATAGTAGGGATTTTTTCAGTCACAGACCGAAATGCTACTAATGCCTGAGACTATGCTTTTCTTACGATTTCGTCTATAAAAGTTGTTCTCCCAAGGCTCACTGATCCCTTGGGTTTTGTGGATTTAGGTGGGGGGTTCTGATCTTTTTCTATCTTTTTATTCCTAGCCATTCATATAAACTATTTCTATTTAACCTCTGCTTTTGCTAAAAGGTGGTTTGATGAGAAAGCACTTTACATGTTGGTAACGCAGGTTCTTACCTCTCATTTTTAAAACCCAATTATCTTAGAACAAGATAACAGGGAATCACTTTGAAACACTCTCCCCGGAAATGACACCAAAATGTTGGTGCAGTAAGATGTCTTATTACAATCAATCTCAATACCTACATTCATTATCAACCCAAGGGAAGCCCTTTTATTTCAAGAGTGTTAGTACTATATATGAGTGAACTCAGAGGTCAGTCTATGTTGGAATCATTACAATTGCTAAGGTCAATTTATCTAAATTCAATCCAAACTGTTCTGAAAGGAATTCATAACGCACTTTTGAAGATACTTAATCTATTCTGCAAGCAACTGAATCTGAATGCAAATGGAAAGAATCACACTTGAAAATATAACTTTCATTGAAACCTACTCATTTAACATGAAGGAAAGCTATGATAATTGAACAACAAATAACCATATAAAATCTCATGGAAAACAATCACTCTAGCTTTGAAATCTATGATAGCGTTACCTTAGAATGAACAACAATCTGAAATGAACATAACCAATTTGAGGAGAATCATGCATATAATATAACCATTTCAATAAAGAGCATCACGCATATATAATCACACAACTAAATCTAGAATCTTGAATAAACAACAATGCAAATTAGAATCATCAATCCTCACATTAATCAGAATGATACTAACTTTACAAACTAATAATAATAAACAATGAAGAATAAACAAATATAATTAAAACACAATTGGAGTAGTGGATCTTCTATTGAATAGGCCCAAAGTCTCCATAAGTCCCCACTATTAGATACCCAAAATAAGATTATGAATTAAAAGAAGTCTTCTTCATTAAAATCAATAACAGGGTTACAACATCACCAAGAAGAAATTATTATATGTCAAAAAAGAATAGTTACAATATGCAAATTCCTAAACTATCTGTTCAGCTTGCCTTACAGATTTATATAACATCTAGAAAGGTAAATAGATAAAGGCAAATCCTCAAGATCAGGGGATCGAGAGGATCTCGCAATACTTGATCTAATTTCATCATAACATAGCATTGATCCTTCTAGTCTTCTGTTTTCTTCCTTTCTCAGTGCGTTGTCTCTTTTCCTTTACTAGCTTCTGTTGTCCTATCGATTGAACAACTATCGTCCAATCTGCGTCCCTATATACAAAGATAATGGAATTCAGTTTTTTGTGCCCAAATTTATTTAATTCATTACTAAACGATTTTACCTGACTTCTATTGTTGTTTCCTATATTTTGATCCATAAAACGAAGATAAACATATGAAGGCAAATGCTAAATTAAGTTATTTATGACGAGAAATCATACCTTCTTCTCATCCCTACATAGCTCTTGTAGACCAAGGGCCCAGATCATCTATAGGAAACATTGTTGTTCATCAACTAGGAGGGTTGAGCAGTGATACACTAGGATGACATTAGTGAACTATTGGGGTTATCGAGAACTTGGGTAAACCATGGCTCTTTGTATTAACTCTGGGTTTAATTCAAGGATTTTTACTCCAAAGGAAGAAATAAAGCAATTATTTTCGTTAATGTATGCTACGGCTAACCACGAAACAAATTTTGGAAATTGGTGCATAATGGGTGTGATTTGGTAATACAAACCAGAGTCAACTACTCAGAATGGGTCCTCCCCCCTGACAAGGTTGTAGTATAGGTTAAAGAAGAGGTCAACAAGGTAATAGTCATAAGCTGGGTTGACTATTAGAGCCTTTGTATCCATGAGAGGTTCCACATTGGAAGATGTTTTTGCCTCTCTAGTATTTGGGGCATGGGGGGTCGCTTTATTCATCTTAATAATCCCCTGAATGAATTAACAAGTGTACATGAGAGATTGGGATTACTTGGTTTTCTTCATGTGGATATAAAACAATGTTATAATGGAGCTACTCAGTCGACATGTCTTGAATGACATTCTAGACAAGTGATTGGTAAGAGAGAAACACAGTGGTGAAAACAGGTTTAAAAATGGAGAGGCGGGAAAGTTTTTATAATTTGTGCAGGGGAAATGGTCAGATGATGTGGGTTGACATAATGGAGGGGACACGTGGTAGGATATGATTAGGTCATGATGAGGACAGGTGGATAGAAGCTGGGTGGGTAGAGTTACCATTTCTTCAAAATTCACACTCGCTTGAAATGTCACCCATTGATTGGTCTAGGTGGCATGTGGTCCCCAATACAGCCCTCTTTTGACGAGTCAAATAGTAGGATAATGGACCCCATATTCCCCCCACTGAATGAATATAAACCGTTCGATCCAAATATACAAATCCGTTCTAGGGGGCGCTCATTTAACACCTAAGCAGGTTACCTCCACCATGCACCCCCTGCAAAATGCTTTCGGGCGGTGTCCAAGCAGAGATGGATGATAATCCACCTGAAATATGCCCAAATTTTAATCGACGACACACACCTGCATAAAACCTATCCTTATACACTATTTTACTTTCCTGATAGGGGTCTGATAAGTGGATCCTATGTTGTTAAACCCTCCAACACACCTCCAAACCCTGATAGTGGCCCTCACAATTGATTTAGTTCTGCTATGACTTTAGGAGGCTTTACCCATGATTCAACAGGTGCTTCAAAAGCCATTTTGGAACTAAACCCTCACTCTAATCTATCCATTTATTGAAGCACATGAGGAAGGGTAACAACATTGGCTTGAACTAGGGATAGTATATTGGATACAATGTACTTTGAACCTATATATTAGTGCCTTACTCCTTAGGCATGGAGCCATTTTATTCAGACTTCCACAAAAAATAAATAGGAGTAGAAATCAAAGAGTAGTAATGGTTATTTACAAATGGCTCAATGATATTTATAGTGAATCGAAGTGGACCCTTTCACTGTTGGAAGTACAACTTAAAAAACTTCCCATTGAAAAGTAGCCTAAGCACTTCTCCTTCTAGGTTCTCCAGCACGAAGGCGTTATTCCCTTTCGCCTCAGAAATCGTGAAAGGTCCAAACTGAAGGGTATAAAACTTCCCATGCTTTCCATTGTCTTCCCTCCTGACATCCCTTCTCAATACTAAGTCTCTCAGTTGTCGATATTTGTATTTTTCCTTTATTTCAAATAAGGACTTCATTTTGTCTTGATAACAGATTAGATTTAGATTCACCTGTTCTCTATTCTTCTCTTGTACCACCAATTAATTTATCCTTCTAGTCAAACAATTTAGCTCCTCCTCAAGGTATTGCAAGATTTTAACAACTGGCATGGCCAAATGTATGGAAAAAATTATTTCCTTTCCGTAAACCAACTAAAAAAGGGATTTTCCAATAGCTCTCTTAGTGGTAATCATATTGGCCCATAAGAAAAAAATTAGTTGTGAGTCTTAGATCCTCTGATTTTCTAATACTATTTTCTTTAGAATCCTCACCAAAATTTTATTTCAGGATTCAAGCAATCCATTTCCATGTCAGTAATAGGTGGTGGGGTGGCCTAATAAAATGTTAAATTCTTGACAAAAATCAGTAAACTTGGAGGACTTGAACACCTGAGATTTTTTAGTAACAACCTTCTTAGGGCATCCAAACCTGGTAAGGATATTTTCCTCCATGAATTTAATGACTAATACATTAGGTGAATTCCTAGATGGGGCTGATTCTACGCACTTAGTAAAGTAATCGATGGTTGTGAGTATCCACCTATGTTGACCACTGGTGGGAGGGTGTATTTCACCAATTAAGTCTAACCCCCATTGTCTGAAAGGTTCCTCAACAAAAACATGGATTAGAGGAAGAGATGTCAATTTCTATTTTTCAGTAAACTTTTTCCACTTCTCAAAGGCCCTAACATAAGTATGTACCCCATCAAATAGTTTGCGTCGATAAAAACCTGCTTTAAGGATATTATGTGTTGTATCCCTCCAACTATAATGTCCTCCATAGACAAAATTGTGAAATTCATCCATTAGTTTGTGAATTTCCTCCTCGACCAAACACAAAAGAAAAATCCCCATAGGATCCATGCATTACAATTGACGATTTGAGATAGAAAATTTTTGGGCCTAGAGGCTCAAAGCCCTGTGTTTAATCTTATCAAAATTCACTGGGGACATCAGGAAAAGCAGATAATGCACAATGTTTTTATGCAAGGAGACACAACATACTCCATTTGAATTCTCTGTGCTAATTTTTCAATCTCTTGTTGTTGTTCCAAATTTCCACTTTCTCCATCTCCTCTTGCTAGTAAATTTATGCCCAATGCTTGGAAATTTTCCTGAGATAGGATTTTAGCTAGCCCATGTCTCTTGGTGAGCTTGGTAGGTTTGATATCCATATCATACTCCTGAAATTTAGTAATCCATTTTCCTCTCTTCCCATCACTATCACCCTGAACTAGAAATTCTTTTACTGCTATTATAAGAACATAAGAATCTATGTTTGGTTTTATGACATAAATTATGAAATCCTTCATGGATTTGATAAGGGCATAAGCATACCTCTCCAGAATTATATACTTTAGCTCAACATCTCGCAGCACCTAACTAAGGAATGTTATTGGTTTCTCATGCCCTTCCCTATTTTTATGCAATAAGACATCATCCATTGTGTGAGGTGAGGCAAAAGAAAAATTGAAAACTGGTTTTTCATAATCTGGACTAACTAACACACGACCTTCTAAAAAATCCATTTTAATTATGGATAATTATTTACGAGACTCAACAGTCCATTTCACTTCTTTATCTTTCCTTTGCATCTCTATGATCTCGTTGACTATCTCAGCATAGTTAGGTATGATTCTCCTTAATAAGTTGATTATGCCCAAGAAAACATGAATCTCCTTCTTATTTCATGGAAATGGGATGTTCTTGATATATTCCACCCTGTTGGGATCAATCTTTACTCCCTCCTTTTCAACAATGTGCCCTAACAACTTTTTGTCACTTAAAGCGAACTGTGATTGTTTAGGATTCAAGTATAGGCCATATTTTTTGCATTGGTCAAAAGTGCGACATAGACGTTTGATGTATTTCACTTCTTTTTTTTTAAATACAGTGATATCGTCCAAGTAAATTACTACAAACTTGCCTTTTTATCCCACAAAATCTATATCCATGGCTCTTTAGAGCTGACCCCTACATTTATGAGGCCAAAAGGAATTCTAGCATACATAAACATTCCCAAAGGGGTGGTAAAAGCATTGCCATTAATGGTCATTGCATGAATTCATGGCTAGTTATAAATTATGATTTATTTTCCAAATGTCTTTTCTAGACTACCAATGGAAACAATATATCTTCAAAATTATCAATTTTTTTCAGTGAATAAATTCTATTGCTATGGGTTAAGCTTTGATTCCTGGCCTTATGCTTCAAGAGCAATGCATATGACAATTCAAGAGAAATAAATGCACCAAACGAAG
>APFE030711567.1:16404-43486 GCA_000404065.3 Pinus taeda
TATGTGTGTGTGTGTGTGTGTGTGTGTGTGTGTGTGCGTGTGTGTGTGTGTTTGTTCAGTGAAATCAATAGAGAAATCAAGGCTCTGAATAAAATGGACTACAGCTCAGTTTTGGAATGCAATAAACAACATTTCCAAGGTCTCCCCTTTGAAAAAATCTCTAAGGTCCCAAGAGTAAATGGATTGGAATGGGAAGGGAATAAGAAATATGGGAATATGGTTGAGGCAATCCACATCAACCACACCTCAAATATACATCATATAATGTACCTTATTCATTGCATATGAGGCATGGACATGAAGGGTATTTGGATTGTAGTAAATTAAGCATGGAACACACTGTGGGGAATATGGTGTAGGAGATCCACCAGTCACAACTAAAATATGGATAATGTACTATATTTTTGAATAATTCAACTGATACTCCTTTACCACTTAGGTTGTTTATTGGATTTCCCCATTCCTACCAACATTGTGAATGCACCTCAATTCGTCATGATGCAATACAGATCTATATTCTCGAATGCCCATGCAAAAACCTGGGAATATGCTATTAGAATCTTGTTTCCGTTCAAAGTTCAAAGTTATGATTTATTATTCAAGAATATGTTGTAGATTACTACAGGAAACATTCTAACTTCAAATGTATCCATTTTGTTCACTAAATAAATTCTACCTCAGAGTGGGATAAACATCTATGCCTATCCCTGTGCTTAAAAAAAATGCATATGACAATCCAAGAGTAATAAGTGCACCAAAAGAAGTGAATCACATTCTATAGTATGGTTGGTGTTAACACATCAATTATGTGTTATGTGAGAGAGCTCTATGTGTGTGTACTGACACATTGAATCTTGTAGGTATGTTGCATATATTGAATTATGATAACTTTGAAACAAATCTAATTCCACCCATATGATGTTTCACTTAATGCGTTTTGTAAAGGAAAACACCTTGCAAAAACCCTTGAAAAAGTTTCCCATGATCTAGTGGATGGTAAAAAGGGTAAATTGTTAACATTCATTACAAATCCACAATGCTCGGTGCCAAATATGTTTTTAAGTTCAAGCACTTATAGTCTTGCTTCCTTGCACATAATAGAACCCTAATGCCAACAACGGAGGCATCATCGCACTACACATAGTGGAAACATAGTGCCTTGTTCAGAATCTTTTGTCAAGCTTAAATCCTCGCACCCAATTATGGTGTATGGATTAGAAAGTCAATGCCAAGTGTAGAATGCCACTCAATTTGTAAAATATCTATTTATATTCTAATGTAACTTATAATAAATATTTATTTAATCATGTATATAAGAATTTTTTTATAGAGAAAAATACTATATATATATCTTATATAATATATATATATATATATATATATATATATATAATATATATATATATATATATAGATAAGAGAGAGAGAGAGAGAGAGAGAGAGATATATATTCATTCATTCAAATCAATAGGGAAATCAAGACATTGAATAAATGGATTAGAACTTAGTTTACTAATGAAATAAAAGAACATTTCCAAGGCCTCGCCTTTAAAAACAATTCGATGATCGCGAGAATAAGGAGATCATGATGGGAATGGAAGAATGAAGAGGGGTATATGGTGGAGGAGATACACACCAACCACACTTCAAATCTACATCATATATTGTACTTTATAACTTGCATATGAGGCATGGACATGGAGGGTATTTGGATTGTAATAAAATATGTGTGGAACATGCAATAGGGAGTGTCGTGGAGGCGATCTACTGGTCACAACTAAAATATAGATCATGTACTATAGTTTTGAACATTTCGACTAATAATCCTTGACCACTTAGGTTGTATACTATATTTTCACACTCCTAACAACATTGTATAATGCACCTAACTTTGTCAGGATGCAATAGAGATATATGTTGGGTGTAAGAATTGCACTTAATAAAACTCCTCAACACTTAATTTTCAACCCGGGGGATTCGTAAAATTAGAGACAAAGCACAGGCAATGCAAGAGATGGTATGAATTTTCCTGATAGAAATTCCTACTTTCTTAAAGAAAAGCTTGTAGAATGGAAAGAGTAAAAGATAACTAAATCATGAAAGTAATCTAGTGCCGGAACAAGAAAGAATGCATTTGCAAAGGAATCAAAATAAAAAGGAAATCACTCCAACTAATCAATTTTTAATTACTAATTATGTGTTATGTTTCTCTTTAGCAGAGAGAATTAGCAGTCTTGTAGAATGGGCACTTAAACCTGCTTCTTTAGAGTTTTCCTTCTTGCACTAATCTATCTTGCACTATCACAGTCTGCTTGCACTAGTTTAGGAACATAGGTTTATGGAGGAGATATAAATGGTGTCTTTACCAAAGGATTTTTACTTCATGCAAGGGCTTGAACTTCCAAGGTTCAGAGCACTCAGATCCTATGACAAGAAACTAGTTCTTGCACCTGATCAGAGCTTCCTGCACTTAGCTATTAATTCTTAAAATGAGTGCTTAATTATTGCAAGTGTCAAATTAAATTTCACACATAAAAAGTGAATGTTCCTGATCTTAAAAGAATGAAATAATGAAGAAACAATCAATATACAATTATCCTGTCATAAGAATTTAATGAAAGAAAAGAATATTGTAGGAAGTAAGCTAAAAATTCTTGTTGCAACACACCAACATGCACTGGTGCAGGTTCATTTCTCCTGCTTGGACCAGGTGGGAAAACCAATCCAAAATCAGGTGTAGAAAAAGGAATAGCACACCAACGTGCACTGGTGCAGGTTTATTTCTCCTACTTGGACCAGGTAGGAAAACCAATCTGAAATCAGGTGTAGGAAAAGGAAATTTAACTACTTCACACAACAGATCTGCCTTCACTCAAACAAGAATGCATGTTCTTGAAATTAAATCACACATGACTATTTAAACATAAATTACAGGAAATAGGAAATAGGATAAACATGCTGGGTTGGTTGGGCCCTAGACAACTAGCATGTTTCCCTTTTAAATAAAACCGCTGCTCAATAACTCAAATCAGACTCATTTGTTTAAAGGAACAAATAAGATTTGAAAAACATGAGGTGGAGCTCCTTATTCCTACTAATTCACAAAGGCAAAGTACATCATGAAATAAAGAGTCCAGCCCAGATTTTGGCGATAACAAAAGGTACAATCTCCTGTTTAGAAACACAGTCGTGTAACTGCCTCCCCCCCCCTCGTACGTGCATAATCGCTTCTCTTTTATAAAATGTTTACATGATAATTAACCGTATCCTTTGTAAACAATCATGGGTATTTCATCCCAACTAATTCTAATTAAATAAAGTATAAGTACAACTATGAATTTTCCAAATTTGGGCATTTTATAGATTTCTAGAAAAATGGTATTTTTAAGAAACTGCCTCCAAATACCTATTTGTATCTCCTCAACCGTTATGCACTTTAGAAAACGGCCCACGCTTCACTCAATTTCCTATACTGGGAAAAACCCATGTCTCAAAATTTTGAGATTCGCAACAGTCGGCATGGAAATTGAGTAAATTGGTTGTTGGGAAACTGCTGTGAATTTGGGTGGAAGTTGTAAAATCTGAACTGGTGCAGGGATGTGTGGTGCAGGAATCCTACCAGTACTTGTGCAAGAATGTGTGGTACAGGAACTTCACCTCTATCAGAATAGGCATATAGCCAACTTTGTAAACCTGCAAACACATAAACTATTATTAAATCTTCCTTTAATGTTTAAATCTCATTAAAACAAAGGAATAGAAAACACTTACTTATTTAAATCTCACTAAAACAAAGGAATAGAAAATACTTACTTATTATCTCCAAGAATGCACAAAACTATGACAATGACTAGTCAAGCTAAACAAAAGAATGAGCGATTTCGAGTAAAAGGTGATATAAAGCAAGGCAAAATAGAAGCCCAACAATCTATATTCTCAAATTCCCATTCAAACACTTGGGAATATTATATTAGAATCATGTTTCCATTCCAAGTTCTAAGTTATGATTTATTTACCAAGCATATTTTCTAGACTACTAAAGGAAACAATCTAACTTAAAATTTATCCATTTTTTCGCTAAATAAATTTTACCTTATTGTGGCTTAAAATTTGATTCCTAGCCCTATGGTTCAAGGAAAAAACATATGAGAATTCAAGAACAATAAGTGCACCAAATCAAGTAAAGAACATTCTATAGTATGGATCGTGGTAAGCCATAAACTATATGTTGTGTGAGAGAGATATTTGTGTGTATAATGACACATTGAATCTTGTACGTGTGTTTCATACATTGAATTATGAGCACATTGAAATAAATCTAATTCCACACATATGATGTTTCCCTTAATGCATTTTGTAAAGGAAAACACCTTGCAGAAAACCCTTCAAGAAATTTCCCATGATCCAGTGGATGATAACTAGGTTATAATTGCAGACCCATAATGCCAAGTTCAGAATTCTCAAGTTCAATCCTACTCACCTTTTCATGGGGTCTTGAGTAGAACCTCAATGCCAAGTGCATAATATGTTCTCAAGTTCAATCCTTCTCACTTTGTCATAGTGTCTGGAGTAGAACCCAATACCAAGTGTAGAATGCCACTCAATTTGTAAAATATATATTTATATTGTAATGTAATTTCTAGTAAATATGTATTTAATTATGTACAAACAAATTATTGTATAAAGAAAAATATTAATTATATATGTTTTTGTATAAGTTTGTGTATATGTGTGTGTGTGCATTCATTCAAATCAATAGATAAATTAAGACTCTAAATAACAATGGATCAGATATCGGTTTATAAATGCAAGAAACAACATTGCTAATGTCTCCCCTTTCAAAATAATTTGACCATCCTAAGAATAAAGATCTCGAGATGGGAAGGGAATAAGAAAGAGGGAAATATTGTGGAGGAGATCCACACCAATCACACCTAAAATCTACATCATATACTATACTTTATTCCTTGCATATGAAGCATGCACATGAATGATGTTTGGATTGTAACAAAGTAAGTGTGGAACATGCAATAAGGAATATGGTGGAGGCGATCCACCAATGACAACTAAAATCTATGTCATGTACTATAGTTTTTAATAATTTGACTAAACAAGCCTAATGTTCCTCTAAATGAACAGTGATTAGACTCTCCTTATGGTTCTCATTAAAAAGTTATAAAATAAAGGTATATATGATTCTATTAGGTATCGTTGGAGCACTTCCATAATTGCACTGGAAGTATCATGTTCGATGACTCTAATATAACCTATATTGTAATTACTATCATTTTCAGGATTCACTCCATTACCATCTAGACCTTGTTTGGAAGTCCAATCGATCTCAAAGACAATTACAGGAATAGGGTCATTATGACCCAAAGTAAGCATAACAAATTAAATGGAATCAATTAAGTATCTTGAATATTTTAATATGTGAAATTTATTTGCAACTAAAACCTTTAGATATTTTCCAAACAATGCATAGTCAAATGAAACTTCTTTTTTATTGTCTCTACATGCTAAATAAGGATAGGCATTCACCATGAAGGGAACAATTGTGTTATCCAAAAAACTTGAGGATAGACTTCAAAATTGGTAGCAAATGTGAAGGTTAAGGGTTGAAAGGAGCTTGTAAGGGAAGCCATACTATGTGGATTAAATACCTTAATCTTGTCATCCACTCCCAAATCAACTAATTTAGAATGAATGTTTTGCATTGTAGGCACTTGAGCAGAGTCTAATTTCCCATCATTATTTTTAGCAACCTCATTGTTAGGGTGTTTTAGGTAAATTTGACTCACTTACATTATTGGTGGTTTTTTGACTCTAGGAATATGAACACCCATAGTTTTTCCCATGGTGTTTATGTTTAATGTAACCTATTTAAAGGAAAAAAAGATCCATGGTAAGTTGTCCGACTGAGTAGTAAGAACTTGTAAGAAACCATGTCTTTATAAACTATCACTTCTCTTGATACTTTGTGATCCTATAACTTATTACCTATAGTAACTTGAATTATTATAACTGCAAAGTAGCAAGGAACAATAATTTCAGCTACCCAAGCTTGGTCTACTCTAGCGATTTTACTTATCCTCTACATTTTCTCATTTTCAATGCCTGGCACCCTTGCAATGCTTGTGTTGGAAATTCCTAATAATATGGAGGGTTGAGCTGTAAATTTTGAATCTATTAAGAATACTATTTCTAATCTTCTTTGCTACATGCTTCGATTATAGCAGATTCTTATTGTTTGTTCCATCATTTACATCAATTCCATTCTATGGTTGTGGTGATGCCTTCAACTTGTTTGCCCTTGATATGTGTAATAATAAATGAGATACAAAATCAACCACATTTTCAAGCTTAATAGATAACTGAACTATTAAATTTCAAAATACCACATTAACCCAACATGCAATCACTAATGCTTGAAAATACGAAATAAGAATAATTAAACTATAGAGAATAACCAATAGATTTTTACTTGAACGAAGTCTCTCATAATCCATGTTGAATGAACTGATTGTCTTTGAGACATTCAATATGGTTCTAAAGTAACCTTATTGGCTTCAAATAGTTAATCATGCATTCTTTGTGCATTCTAGCATCCCACCTTACTAAACATAAGAGGGCTCCATGAAATTTCTATCTATTCTGATGGGAAGATAAATGGTGTTGGATTCGAAGTTGGGGTTGCAGATGAGTGGGAGGTTTTTGTCGAAAATTAAGTCCTTGATCTTCTTGGCCAAGGGGATTCTATTGGGTTCTCCCCATTGTATCCACAAATCATTTTCATTTTCCATTTTTTCTTTTGGGGTTTTCATACATTGTATCATTTAGGTGAGCTCGACAGTGAGATTTTCAAAGACATTTTTGGAGGATTAGAGCATAAGTAAATTCCCTCCAATGACGTGAAAACAATGAATTGGAATTCCCTCTCTAATCTAAAGACATTTTTACAAGTAACCATCAAGGAATTCAATGCAGATTGGAAGTTCTGACTATCTTTGCTTCTACTGCAAATTCCAACTTCTTCTTGACTCCAAATTCCAAATTCCAAATTCCAATTGTAATTTCCAAATTCCAACATTTTATGGCTAGAGCTTGACTCCATCTATAAATAATAGAGGCTTTAAATCTAGGAGGGATGTACATTTAGGTGCCACAATCATAATATACTTTTTGAACTGTTCCATTGATAATGTGTTGATTATTTATGGTATAGATATGCCCTTGACGAGCCCAAGACTATAATTATGTCAAACAAGAGAGAAAAATGCATCAAGAACCAACATATACAAGACTAGGACTAGGGTTCAGCCTTTCCTAAAACCTAAATGAACCAAAGGGCTTAGAGTTGTCCTCTTTGATGGTAATTTTATTTGAAGCATTAGAGAATAAGATTGATGTTAATCTCATGATCTTGGTAACAAACCCACTGGGACATAATGAAGTTCCATCCCACACTTTTGTAGGCTTTCTGAAATGTAATTATCATGAATAAAATTATTCACTCAAGCTTTAGCTTATCCAATCATCTAAGATTTACTACATAGTAGAGACAATTATGAGAATTAAAGCACAATGCACTTTAATCTAGGTGGCTTCTCTCATGAAAGTTAGGTAATTTATCCTAACCAAATTTAATGTTAGGGTTATGTACTCTAAGTTAGGTGTTGTGTATGGGATGTGTTTATTTCATAAATCCCACCTAGTATTTATTTATGAAAGAAAGCAAGGGTGGAGGTATTTAATCATTTTATCAGTGAGTGTGTTAAAGGGTTGAGGTAATTATATTTCTTATATTTTATTTAATAATAGAGTGATGTAGTAATGAAATTTCAAATGTGTCTGTACTTGTTCATACTTTTTCTAGAGGGATATTTTGTAGTCTAACATACTCACAACATACAGTTTTGAATGAAGTTTAGTACTTATGCCTCATAGTTTTTTGGCTGATTTTACTAAGATGATTTGATTGCCTTATATTTACTATTTTCTAATTAGTAAGAATATGATAGAGTATTGATAGTTTAGACATGCATGTAATTTTTTGTACTTATTATATGTTTTGTTTCCCATGTTTTTTGTAGGATCATATCCTCTGTAGATGAAAACAATGAATTTTCATGATTTTTTGTTCTATGTGGATGGAACGGAAAAAGCTTCTATAACCCTATCAGGCCAGTCAAATACACTATTACAACATTTTCAAGTAGATAATTAGTTCATTTTCTTGTTTCAAACTCATCATAATTTTTGTCTTCTTCTTTCTTTAGGTCATATCTAGATATGTTGGAAGTAGGAAATGGCCACATCATTGCTAAGGAATAAATTTCACATTTAAACATATGGGCTCTAATAAAGGTGACCAGAAAGTTATTCTCATGTCTACTTATAGGATTGTTCATAATGGCATAAGACAAAACACTCTTTTGTGCATGCAAGAATAAATGTAATGAAATTTATTTGAATTCATGGCATCAAGAACCATTATTTATTACATGTGGTGTAACATCCCTGTATAAGAAGATTTAACTACAAGGTTATTGTATTCAATCAAAGTGAGTATGTTCATTAAATTATTTTGAATATTTAGAAACTTTAGTATTCATTCCTTATATTTTTGTGTTTTATTTTTTCCAGATCCTTAAGGAGTACAAAGCGACCTTAACATATATAGGTTTGTAATATTTCATTTGCAACTCATTACAATGAATTATTTGTTGTTTCATATTCACACTTGAAAAGGATGATGCACAAATCCTTGTCCTCTCCCAAAATAAAGAGATAGATGAATCCTTGGGTTTATTTTTTGTTCATATTTTTCCTTCATGATTTTAAGCTTTAAAAGTTGAAGGCTAAAATGTGATTAGCACCTATGCAGCCATTATGGTATAGGAGGTCCATGTCGCCCACTTAGGAATTTCCAATCCATTCAAAAAGAGATATTGAAAGGTAAAAATTCATGACCCTATCTCTCTGTATCTTTATAAAATGATAAGTAACATTCATATGAAAAACGAGAATGAAATTTTTGAACTTAAATGTTTGGAAGGAAAAATAGGAGTTGTGTTTGCTAGAATTCATGGCCAACCTCAAATTGTAGTTATATTAATTATAATAAACATAAAATAAATATACAACGAAAAAAATTGAACTATTCTCCTTGATCTCTGATTTAACATATAGATACGTGGCCAATTGTTTTCTTGAGATTTCCCTTCCATCCGCCATTCATATATCAAACAACACTTAATAGGGGCAATAATTGCTAGAGTGAACTAACATAGAGATAGTTTTTTTAGAGATGCATCATCTCTTTAAATCCATTTAATTGTTTCCTCCCAACCCTTTCTTAATAAATATATAATTGAACTATATTTTAAGATAGTTAAATTATTGGTAAAATTAACAAAATTAACAAAATTTAAATATTAAAGAAATTTTGAAGTAAAAAATGGGCCTCAAAACAAAAATATACAACCAAAATCATCTTTATAATAACTAATAGGATTCAATATGAATATATAAACCATGGCAGATAATTCACCATTTTTTGAGCAAAAAATAAAAAAATAAACTAACTATTTTTTCAACTCGTTTTCAACTTATCGCCTATAATTTTACTAAAATTTCAAGTGCGACCACTAGATGGATGCATAACTTAATTTCTCATCCAAGGAGTACCCATCTTACATACATTTGATGGATCTTTTTACACAAAAATGAGAAATACATAAAAAATGTGATTGTAATCACATTTTTTCATATATTTCTTGTTTTTCATGTAGTGGGATCCATTGAATGTATGCAGCATGGGCAATCCTTGGATGAGGAGTTAAATTTTGCATTGAATGAGTGTTTCCACTCAAATTTTTTGTAAGACAATAGGTAGATAAGCTGAAAATACAAGGTGAAAATGTAGCTTTCTGATGATGTAATATAAACTTATTTTATTATTTCCACTATTAGTTTATAATATTCCTTAGAGGCTCATTTTAGACCCCAAATTTTTTCTAAACGATGCCCATATTAGATGTTCTTATTGAAACATTTTGAATTTTGGTTAGTTTTAACAACTAGTAATTTAAAATTTGCCATATTTTCCAAATTTAAAGGAAAGTGAGACCTTGCAATACTTTGGATTCAACCAAAAATTAGTATATTCCATGGTGTAGATTATGCTAGGGCTAAAAAAATTGCATCGTCACTTGTAGAGATGTGACAAACATACATTTTGCAAAATTGAAGAAGGGAAATCCAAATAGTGAGATTGATCATAATTATTTTCCATTGTTAGATTTTCCCAAATTTTATTGTTGATGAATTTGAACAAGAAAGTGAACTAGGTGAAAGATAGAATAGATAGAATTTAAATCTTAGCTAAAGGGATAGTAACATAATGTAGTGTGTAGAAACATGTAAATTAGGGGAAGTTCCTTTTGGTGTAGAAAAGTGGACGAAACTTTGGTTTATTGTAATTGTAAAAACTTTGTGCACGTTTGGGGAGGTCCCCTATCTAATAACAATGCAACTATGGTTTTAGGAAATAGAAGCAACTAAAGAGATACAATCACTGCCAAGTGGGAAGATATTGGATTGAATCCCTCAATTATTGTCACAATTAGGAACTTTTGGAGGGTAATTACAAAACATATTTTTCTTTGTCAAATTTAAAGTCTTATCCTTTTTCATTTTGCCTTGACTAATGACATTTTTATTTTGTTCAATATAGCAACAAGGAGAATTGGAAGTGAATCACCAAGGAAGCCTCGTAGCATCCTTGAATCCTCATGCATGCAGGATTCATGTTTTAACAATAATTTTTTGCTACTAAAAACCCAAACTAATGATTTCAAAAGTTATAGATTCCTTTTCCATATGTGTATAGAATTAGCTATTCTATGTTCTAAGAATTGGTTGGTGATGCTACTAAGAAAATAGGCATCACACCCATTATTTTCATAATTAAGAATCTAAAAATGAGAGTGAAACTTGAGAATTTTATGCATTTTTCTCTTTTTATACATTATGTTGAAAGAGAGAAAATTACATTTTCGTCAAGGTTGTAATTAAGTTGGTGATATATTTATGGCCATCAAAAAAGTGACAGAAGCTACTTCTTGTTGAGCCTAAGGATACTTTCAGAATTTATTGTTTGATGAGCCTCCATTATGAACTAACTTAAGAAACCATTTTTAGGTTCAATAAGTAGTCACTTTAGCCAATTTTTTTATTGCCATAAAAATATCACTAACTTAATAACAACTCTAACAACAATGTCACTTTATCTCATTCAATAGTATGTAGTGTTAGCCACCTAATTTGCTCTCTTTTTTCCATTTTCCCCTTCCTAAATCATCACCATTTACCATTGTTTTACCTCTTTGATACGCCCTCATCTTGCACCAGTCCAAGCATGATGACATATAACGTATAAACTTTATTTTTTAGACTTTTAATTTAACTTAGCATTAATTAATCATTTATTGCATGATTTCTCACTTTTAATCACTCTTTGTAACTTATCGATATCTCCAATGTTTATTTGATAGTTAGAGTACTTACCGTGACCGCTAATCCTAGTGCAGGATCAGATCTTGCACTGTTGCGATCATAGCAAATCCTTGCAGCAGATCTAAACCTCCTTGATTACCACCTCATTTTGAGCGGCTTCAACCACAACAACAAGATCGATCCAAAGGCAGCCGAGATCGAATCACCTCATTTTGAGAAGCTTCAACCATGATACCAAGATCAATCCAAAGGCAGCCGAGATTGAATCTATGAAGAACAAAAGCTGGAAATTGGCTGCGACCAGTTTTGCTAGCTGCCTAGTTTTGAAGGTCGAAAAGCTAAATTCTGCATTTGGTTATGTAATTGGTTGGATGATCTATTTTGACCTTTGGCCAAAGATATATATATTTTAGAATGTAAATAGGAATAAGCAGAGTTTTTTTGATAGAATAGAGACATAGCCAGAGAGGCGGTAATAGGTTGTTGTATTTTGTTATCGCCTGAATTTGGGTTGGACAATGTATTAACCTATGTACTTGCCTTAGTGAATTAATAAAAGGGAGCTCCATCTCATTTTTTACAAATTGCATTTCTATATTTGAGCTGAGGAATTGATTAAAGTACTGAGCAATGTTTTTATTTGAAAGGGAAATGCGCTAGTTGTCTAGGGCCCAACCAACCCAGCACGTTTATCCCATTTCCCATCTTCCTCTAATTTGTGTTTACATTGTCAAGTTTGATCTAATTTTAAGCACATGCATTCTTGTCTGAGTGAGAGCGGATCTGCTGTGTGAAGTAGATAAATTCCCTTTTCCTACACTTGATTTTAGATTGGTTTTCCTTCCCCTGGTCCAACCAGGAAAAATAACCTTGCACTAGTGCACGTATATGTGATATCTCCTTTTCTGCAATTCTGTTTGATTAGTTTTCCCACCTAGTCCAAGCAGGAGAAATGAACTTGCACCAATGCACGTTGGTGTGATGTAGCAAGCCTTCTTAGTCTACTTCCCACAATCTTCTTTGTTTCATTAAAAGCTTATGATAGGATAAATGTATATTGATTGTTTCTTTATTCCTGCACTCTGTTAAGTTTAGAAACATTCAATTTTTATGTGTTCAATTTGATTTAATAGTATAATATCACTTGCAATAATTAAGCACTCATTTTAAGAATTAAATGCTAAATGTAGGAAGCTCTGATCCAGTGCAAGAACTAGTTTCTTGCCACGGGACCTAAGTGCCTCAAACCTGGAAAAGTTCAAGCGCTTGCAGGAAGTAAAAGGCCTTTAGTAAAGACACATTTTACACCTTCTGCATAAATCTCTGTTCCTGCACTAGTGCAAGCAGATTGTGATAGTATAGGACAAATTAGTGCAAGAAGGAAATCTCTAAAGGAGCAGGTTTAAGGGCCCATCTGATGAGACTGCTAAGTGTCTCTGCTAAAGAAAATCACGCACTCAGTAGTTAAACAATAATTAGCTAGAGTGATTGCCCTTTATCTTTAATTCCCTCTTGCAAATGCATTCTTCCTTGTTCCAGTCTTAGATTATTTTGATGGTTCAAATTGCCTTTTTCTCTTTTTAATTTGATTTTGTAATATTTCCTTTAAAGAAAGTATGGATTTATATTAGGAACATTCATACCATCTCTAGCATTTCCTGTGCTTCATCTTTAAGTTTACGGATCCCCCAGATTGACAAATTAAGTGTTGAGGAGTTTGCTTAAATGTAATTCCTGCACCCAACATTTTTGCGTCGTTGTTGGGGAGGCGATTTGATTTGGTAAGAATTTTCTGATTATACAATGGAGGTAATTTTTCCTTTATTTTTGCAGTGTTGTTTGGAAAGGCTTCTTTGAAGGAATTTTTTTGGTGTTAGTTGATTTTTGACAACATTTTTTATTATAAGTTGTTTGTTATTTTTCTTTCTTTTTTGAAATGAATGCCTAGAAAAGGTAAGGGTTCAAAGCCCACTAAGGGCCAAAATAATTCTAAAAATAATTCTCATATTGCGTCTCCTTTTGTAAGCAGGAAGCCTAATCCAATTCAAACCCATCACGCAAGAACAATCCACCTGGATTCTGGTGACAACAACTCAGATGTGGTTCAGCGTATTGAGAGTCGTTCAAGTAAAAGGAAAACAATGGCGGATCATGAAGATCATGTGGAAAGGACTAGTGAAAACCAAGTAAGTGGAGAACAATCCACTTTTTTGTTTCCAATTTTGGATCCTAATACTGTGGTGCAAATGAAGAATATTCCACCATCAGCTCTACCTCATTTCCATGGTAAAGTTCATGAACATCCTGAATCTTTTCTATTCGAGTTTGATATTCTATGTAGAAGTTATGATTATTCAACTGACGCTTAGAAATTAAGATTATTTCTTGTTACTCTCAAGGACTCAGCTCTATGTTGTTTTATGGGGTTAGGAGGAAACACTATAACCTCTTAGGATCAAATGAAGAGAGTGTTTTTGTCTAAACATCAAGAATATTGCAAAGCTCGGGACATGCAAGATGAGATGTTTACAATCATACAGGATGATGATGAAACTCTTGAAGATTACCTAGAAAGGTCGAAACTTAAGCTTGATTCTAGTACTATTAGAACCTTGTTCTTAAGAGGACTTATTGATAACGCTAGAAATAATTTAAATTTGTTAGGACAAGGTGATATTTCTTAGCAAACTTTTGAACAAATGTGTGAATTATGTAAGAAATTTTCAAGAAATCAGTATAGATCCAGTAGAGGAACTCGAAATAGAAATAGAAAAACTGAATCTACTAATGCTATGATTATTGGACTAGAAAATAAAATGGAAAACTTGAAAATTGATATAATGAATACTATTACCAAACATTTGGACTCTTTAAAAATTTCAGAAATAACTCATGAAGGAACAAGAGTCATTATGTATTTTCTGTCCTAAATGTAGAGACAAGCATCCTCCTAAAGAGTGTCCTCTTAATTTGAAAGAAACTAATAAGTGTGCTATTTGTGCAAAAGACCATGTCACAAAAAAATGTCCCTCTATACCAGGACTTAAAGTTGTATTTACAGGGGGGCTACCTGAAGCTAAATACTTGTATGCTATGGGAGCAAAAAGGAATTGGCCTCAGGTAGGTGCAAGTATGGCTCCTAAATTTTCTCCACACTATTTTGGTTATAATTCACATGCATATTCTTATCCTAACACTAATATGAAATGGCAGTATGGGAATCAATTTCAGCATGGGCAACCTTCTCAACCATGGCAACAAGGTTGGAGAGGGCCAACTCATTCTCGATATTCCTATCAGCCACCTATGCAGTCATATCCATCTATGCATACACCTTATTCAATGTCTCAACTTCCAAGTCAATTTACTCCATTGTTGCCTTTACCTCCACCTTTTTAATCTCCTTAGTTTCCTGCTCAACCTATGCCCAATCCTAACAATAATAAAGTAGTGCGAATTATATATGTAACAAACCCACATTTACCATTCGAGTACCCGTCTATTCCAGTTGGGGTTCATGATATTCAATTAAGATCGGGAAGGATTGTAACATGAGAGAATCAGAAGCAACCTACAGTTGTTTTTGAAGAGAAAGGAGAAGAGGAAACTCTTAACCATTCTTCGAAAGTTGTCACTAGTAGCCTTTACCCTCCAAATCCTTGCCATCTTCTTCCAACCAGCCTCCCTTCCCAGAGAGGCTAATAATGGAAAGAAATGAGCTATTTCTGAGACTAGCTTAGCATCAGAGCTTCAAAATCCTTTCATTAATATACATTTTCTTCAAGCCATCAAAGAGATCCGCATTTGTACCAAGATTATTAGGGAACTTTGTCTCAAGAAACCTGGGAGGAAGAGATTAGAACCCCAAACCATTCAATTTGTTGGTAGGGCAGTAAAGTTGATGACAGGATGTGTGTCTATCGAAAAATATATTAATCTCGGAAACCCTGTTGTCTCAGTTCAGATTGGTAATTTCCTTGTCTCTAATGTCCGTATAGACCTGGGGGTAGCCATTAATGTCATGACTAAGCAAACCATGGATCAACTTCGGTTATCTCATCTTCACCCTACTCCCACTATGCTTGAATTAGTACATAGATCTAAAATTAATCCAGAAGGAGTATTGGATGATGTGATTATCTCATTAGATTCTTGGGAATATCCTATTTATTTCATTGTGATTCGGCCAAAGAACCCAATAGGAGGACATCCCTTGATCTTGGATTGACCACGGCTTGCTACAACCAATGCATATATTGGATGTCATTCCAATGATATGTATATTTCGCATGGAGATTCTAGGAAGAAAGTTACCTTATACCCCCCTGGCAGATCCATTCAGGACCTTCAAGATACTTTATGGTTGGATCAAAGCAGTGATGAGGAGAATTAGCCCATTTCCCTTATCCATCATTATATTGGGTCTTCACAAAAAGATGAGATTCAAGATTTCCTTAATAATCTAGACACTATGGCTAATTATGAACCATTGAGCCAGATTTTCAACCTAGATTTTCAAGATAATCATGATTCTCATTCTTTTGTACCACTGCATTTGTCCACTCCCTTGAGTACTCCTGAGCCTGATACTACTCTTCTTGAGATTAGCCCTGGTAAATCCTTGCATATTAGTTCAGATTTGGACTCATCTCAGCAAGAGCAACTTGTGAATTTGTTTCAAAACCATCTTACTGCCTTTTCTTGGGGCTATGAAGATATGAATGGTATTCCTCCTTAAACTTGTACACATCATATCGATATTCAGGAAGGAACTCGACCTGTCTGACAACCCCAAAGGCGAATGAATCCAGCTCTAAGAGATATTGTGAAGGAAGAAGTACAAAAACTCTTGGATTTCAGTTTTATCTATCCTATTTCTGACAGTCAATGGGTCTCTCCATTAGTACTAGTACCTAAGAAAGATGGAAGATGGCATATTTGAATTGATTATCGAGAATTAAACAAAGCCGATCTCAAAGATTATTTCCCTCTCCCTTTCATTGACCAGGTGCTTGATACCCTTGCAGGAAAGAAATATTTTTCCCTTTTGGATGGCTTTAGTGGCTATAACCATATAAAGATTGCACCCGAAGATCAGGACAAAACTACTTTTACATGTCCATGGGGTACATTTTCTTATAAAGTGCTTCCCTTTGGTTTATTTAATGCCCTAGCTACCTTTCAAAGGGCATTCTTGGCCATTTTTGCTGATCTAGAATTTGTAGAATTTATATGGATGACTTTTCTATGTTTGATGATTCTTTTCAGGAAGCTCTCAAAAATCTGGAGAAATTAATTCTTCGTTGTTAGGAATCCCATCTAGCCTTGAGTGACAAGAAATGTAGATTAATGTGCAAAGCGAGAGTGGTACTTGGCCATTTGATTTCTAGTAAAGGTATCCAGGTTGATCCAGCAAATATTGAAATCATTCTGCATCTTCCTGCACCCATAAGTCAAAGGGAAGTAAGCGGTTTTTTAGGACATGCTAGTTACTATAGGAGATTCATTAAAAAAAATTCTGAGATAGCTGACCCTCTTTTCTAACTTCTAGCTGAGGATAGTGAATTTTCTTGGACCACAACTTGCCAACAGTCTTTTGAAACATTGATGGAAAAGTTACATGCACTAGTTTTGAGAGGTCCTAACTGGTCCCTGCATTTTCACATTTCTTCTGATGGTTTAGAATTGGTTATTGGCACAGCTTTAGGACAAGAGGAAAATAAGAAATCCTATGTTATTTATTATATTAGTAACAATTTGTCTTCCACTAAATTAAATTATACAGTTACAGAGAAAAAGTTTTTAGCTGTAATTTTTGCAATTAATAAATTCATGCACTATATTACAAGATATGAATTATTTGCACATATTGATCATTCTGCGATTAAATATTTGATGAACAAACCATTAACTAGTGGTAGAGTGAATAGGTGGTTACTATTGTTGAAAGAATTTAATAATACTATTGTTGATATACCAAGAAAATCTAATGTTGTAGAAGATTTTCTTTCTAGATTAGATAATCCTGGTGAAGCAACTCCTGTTAATCATGATTTTTTGGATGAACATTGTCTTGCTATTTCAACATATTCTCCATTGTTTGCTGACATTGCTAATTACTTGGTTACTGGGAAAACACCAACCCAATTGTCTGCCAGTGAAAAGAAGAATATTATTCATACATACTCCTAGATTCAAGGAGATCTCTTTTACACTGGTCTAGATCTGATTATTTGTAGGTGTGTAAGAGAGGAGGAAATGTTTTACATATTGAAATTTTATCACGATGAACCTTGTGGAGGCCACTTTGCTAATAAGCGAGCTTCATATAAAGTATTGTGTGCTTATTACTTTTGGCCTTCCTTGTTTAAGGATGCCAAACAATATGTCAAGTGATGTGATAGTTGTCAATGAATGGGCCATCCTAATCAAACCAACGAAATGCCTTTATGCCCCCAAGTTATTATTGATCCATTTGAAAAATGGGCTATTGATTTTATAGGACCAATAAATCCGATGTCATTAAGTAAAAAGCATATTTTGGTTTGTACATATTTTGTTACAAATTGGGTAGAAGCTACGGTTGTTTCCTTTACTACAGAAAAATTTGTTGTTGATTTTCCTTTTACTGAAATATTTACTAGATTTGGTGTGCCTAGAGAAATTGTTTCTGACAATGGTCCACAATTTATTTCAAATTTGGTGTAGGGTGTGATGGAGAAATACAATATCTGGTGCAGGAAATCCACACTGTATCACCGCAAGTAAATGGCTAGGTGGAATCCACAAACAAAGTGATCAAGTCCATTCTTACAAAGAGAGTATAGATGCATCAGAAAGATTGGGCTGAAAGATTACCAGAAGCTTTGTGGGCATATAGAACCACTTGGAAAAATAGCACGGGACATACACCATATGAACTGGTATATGGCAAATAGACTCTGTTACCAATTGAATTCCAGATTAAAACTTTTAGAACTATAGTTCAGTTAGGACTAGATCTCTCTAAGACAAAACAACAGTGTCTTCTCCAATTAAATGAGTTAGATGAATTTCGTAGGGATGTTGTTTAGCAGAACATACTAATTTAGCAGCAACGCAAAAGATGGCATGACAAGTCTATTAAAGAAAACAATTCCAACCAAATGATTGGGTGCTCCTTTATGATTCTAGATTTACAATTTTTAAAGGGAAATTCCATACACATTGGATGGGACCTTATGAAGTGATCTGAGTATCCGAGAATGGCACAGTAGAAGTTAAAATTATTGATGGATAAAATTCAGTATTCTTGGTAAATGGACACAGATTGAAGAAGTATTTTCAGCCACTTGCCAAGAATGATTTTACACAGCAATTCGAGACAGTAGTGGTGAATGGTAATACCAACCTTTTGAAAACATGAATTCTTCTTCTTCTTAAAAAAAATAAACATAAAAAATTAAATAAAATAAAAAATAAAAAAGTAAAGTAAAAAACATTTTCCTGTGATTATGAAAATCAATTTGCTAACATGATTGCAAAAGGATCAACTTGAAAACTAGCTTGCTAGTAAGAAGATCAAAATTTTCTAATAAAAAAAAAATGTTGGTTGATCTTTAGATATGATAGCCACCACCAAGTAAAAGAAGGTTCAACATAACCAACCTTTATACAATTGGGGTAATTAGCATGGATATTTTTTTCAAGTAACAGTTAATTTTCATTGCAATTTTTTTTCTTGCACCAGTGCAGGTAGACCTTCTAGAAAATTTTTTGCCTTTCTTCATATTCCACTTTTGTAATATTTCCTGAGTTTTCTTCTTCAATGCCAGAATGATTAACCTTCCTGTTATCATTGTAACAATTTTTAAAATTTTGGACAGCCTGCATGGTTCCAAAGTTTTTATGTTAAACATGGTCAAGCAATTTTTTATTGTTTTTATTTTAGAGTCTAAATCATAAAGTTGGAGTCTTGTTTCCATTATTAAATAAGGTTCAACAACCTTATTTCTCCTATCATAGATCCCACATTATTTCAAAAGTGTCATGTGTTAGGTTGTTTCAAAATTGACATGCACTACGAAATTTCCTAGGAATTTTCGTAGCGCAAAACTCAAAAAATGCACTATATGTGCTATGAAATCGGGGATTCGTAGTTAGGAGTTTTCGTAGTGCAAAACCCAGAATTTGCATTAGATGCGCTACGAAATCACTGAAGCAACCCTTTTTTTAGTAGAAAACCTTTTTTGAGTAGTCAACTTGCAGGAGATCTCTTGAGCAATTGAAAACATATTTTGGAAAACTGAAAGAGGTTTTTGTTCCTAACGTAATGAACCACAAAAACCTCCTTCAGTTTCTTCAAATCAATTATGAGTTGGGAGAGGTTGATGACTCAAATTGCACTATGAAACTGTTGTAGGAGCAGTTTTTTAGAAATCACAATTTCCATTTTACACCTGATATTCAAAGACATTTTCTGGGTAGTAGGAAAGGTATTACAAAAACCCAAGAGAGGTTTTTGTTCAAAATAGAGTATTCTACAAAGGCCTCCTTCAGTTTTGCAAAATAGATTTTTTATGAGGAGAAAACATCTCTGTCCAAACACCTATTTTTCAGCGAGAACAGAGCAGGGGATAGTTTCCTAGTTTTTAGGGCAAATGAAGGAGAAGCTACTGGAGGCCAACTGGGGGGTTACGAACATCACCAATTTCAAAGTTAATAAGGAGCAGCTATCAAAAACCAAATTTATTCCACATCCTAGGTTGTTGCTAGCATAATAAGGAGTTACACTCCTAGTTGTATTAGGACTCTAGGACTGTTAGTTAACAACTAGTTGTAATTAATACTCTGTTTTAGGTATGAGTAGGTGTCAGGTCAAGAAAATTCGAATTCTCTTGATGAAGGATCATGGAATACTTATTGCAAAAGCTATATATGAAGCAAGAGATGAAATTACAAGAGGAGGGATTTTTCATTAGTAAAGGAAAGATTGTTTTATTGTAAAAACTGTGTTTTTTTCATACTTAATACAGTGATCAGTTTGACTACTCAAGATTCACAAAGAGTTTATATGTTTGATGTTATTATGGCTTTATAGAATTAATTATTTGCAGTGGTATGGGCTTATGATACTTATAATTCATTGGAAAATGCTCTAACTTCCTTCACATGCTTGTAAACTATGTTGTTTCACTGTGTTACAGTTTTCTTTATAAAACTAAACTCTAAGTGCCTTGATTTCCATATCTTGTTGATCATATTGTTTTGTTGAAGACCATTTTGACTCCATAGCCCAATAGATGTTTTCTAATCATACTTTCAACCAATCAATAAGTTATACTTCCATTCATTTTTTTCCTAGAGTTAGCCAACTAATCATTAATCAAAAACCGTAAGCCTAGTGAGAGAGCCCTCTCAGGTTGAGGAGGCTAAGCCTCAGCCAAAAGATTAGTTTGAAATAGTTACACTGAGATTGACATGATGTGCAGCCTATCAGTGTCGTATTTTGGTGATAACACTTCCCATATGCTTCCGAATTTACCCTGTCCATTTCATAAAAAACCCACTTTACCCTTGAATTGTTTTCCCTATCCCACTTCAATTTATCTCCCCTTGTGGTACTATTCCTGGAATCCATGTAATAGAATTCCTTCCCATTCTGAAATTTCGCTTTTCCCACTTCTTTGAGGAAGCCATGTTGAAAGTCCAACCTATATTTTACTTAAATTCCCTGTTCTTTTTTTAGATATTATGCTTGCACTAGTGAAAGCATGTCATCCTATATAATAATGCAAGCAGAATGGATCCAGTAGAATAACATAGTTTAATGGTGCAAGCATACCAACGCAAGAATGCAACCTGTCAAGAAACATAGTACAATTTGTTCTTTTCATAGCATAAGCCATAGGAAAGTGGTCATCATGAAATTTTATAAGAAGTCCTTTCACTTAGTCAATGAGTACTTATGCCATCATATTAACTAGGAGAAAAGTATTTAAAGTACAAGGTGTTTTTAAGTTAAGAATCATGATCATTTTGTAATGAATGCTAAGTTATTTTTTGAATTATGAAGGAATGCGGAAGTGTTTAACCATTTCTTGGATATAACTGCCCATTTCCGCCATAATCCTAGATGTCCTTCACTCGTAATGATTACCTCAACTAGCCATTAAAATGTCGCTGCAAGTACCAATCCGACACGATCTCAAAGATTTCATGCATCCATGACTATTTCAGTGGAATGAATGGGAGATAATATGGAAGGGATGGTGGACAGTTGGATCCCTATCTATAAGAACCAATTTTCCTTATGTTGGATGTAAATTCTTGACTATTCATAACTGTTAAGCAGTGATTCTGCCTGTTCGAAGCAAACCTTTGTCTCTCAGTAGGGTAGAACAGAATACTGAGTATCGCAATAGTCTTTCACTATTGCAAGACTCGGGCTTTCTTCAGTTCTTGCAAAAGTTTGACGGGCACAAAAGTGAAGTGGCCTTACAGTTTTCCAGAAGTTTCAAAAATGGCTGAGTAAAAATTGGGCCTCTAGAATTTAAGGTTACGGGAGAGTTTATAGCAGCAACATTAGGCTTGGAAAATACTAGTGAGTAGTGATTCAAAAATTAGAAACTAGAAAGGAAGTGATGGCAGCATTTCGTCATCAACAAGAAGATGAAGGTAGATTGGAAGGAAGGAGTTCTGCGCAGTGACCTACTCAGATGGTGGCAGGACCTCCTTTTCATCCTACAGAAATTCGTAACCTGTGAGGGAAGGTACTCCCGCACTTTTGTGTACCATTTTAGGATGTTGAAGCATTTCAAAGCCACCCAGCACATCCGGTGGAGGATGAATTTCCCCTATTTTTTTTCTTAAGAGCTTGGAAAAAATGGCCAAAGGTGTGCGAGACAGATGGGTAGACTAGGCTGACAAGAAGTTATATCACAACGACCTGATAAATATTTTAGTCTAGAAACAATTAGAAGTTAAAGGCATGACTTGGGAGGTGCTATTAAAATAGCTACATAAAAAGACAGCTGCTGGAAAGGAGACAGAGGACCCCGCCAGCACAAGCAAGGGTTCGAGTAAGAATGAAATGATGAGTCCTTCTTGCACCAGTGCAAAAAGGAAACGACCTGAAAAATAAAAAGAATAAAGGGCCCCATTTCCAAATAAGAAGATAGCTAGTACACCTGTTGAAGGGACTCCTTCTATGCCACTAGTATAGGCATAGACCCCTGAAGAAGACAATCTGTCAGTCCTTGAGGATGCAGCAAAATTTGTAGGGGTTGAAGATGATGCTTTGTTTGTCGATTTCATTAAAAGGCCTCAGAAGAAGAATAAAGAATCTGGTGCAGGAAAAAAACCAGAGTCCCCATAGGACATTGAATGCCCTTCTACACCAGTGCAAGATGAATAACTAGAAGAAGAAGAACCAGAAGAAAAAGAACCAGAAGAAGAAGAACCAATGCAAGAAGAAGAACCAGAAAAAGAAGAATTTCCTAATGAAACCATGACGGATATTAAGGTCCCTGAGAAAGACCCAGCCCCTGTTGAGACAAAAGAAAAATAATATTTGGTAACTCCTACTGCTCAAATAGTTGAACTAGAACTTCAAGTGCAGAACTTGGAACATCTCATAGTTTAGCATAGGAGGATAAAGAACAAACTAAAGAAGAATTAACTATGGAGATCCAAAAAAAGAAATGAGAAGTTAGAGTTTGGAAGTTTCGAGCTGTGCAATGTTTCAAGTGACTTAAAAAGGTGATAAAGAAACTAAAGAACATCAAAAAGAAGAAGCCTAAAACATTGCAAGCTGATGACAGTATACCAGAGCAGGATTGAGCTAGAATTCTCAAAGTTTTGAGGGCTTTTTCAAAGGTAAAGAGGTGTGTGAGGACACATAACAGCTCAGGGATGGGAGGATCTTAGCCCCCTCACTTGCTCCCTTTTTGCCATTTTCCCTTTCCTAAATCATAACCATTTACTGATGTTTTACCTCTTTTATACACCCTCATCTTGCACCAGTCCAAGCATAGTGAAATATTTCATATAAACTTTATTTTTCATACTTTTAATTTAACTTAGCATTAATTAATCATTTATTGCATGATTTCCTACTTTTAATCACTCTTTGTAACTTATCGATATCTCTAATGTTTATTTGGTAGTTAGAGTACTTACCGTGATCATTGATCCTAGTGCAAGATCAAATCTTGCACCGTTGCTAGCACAACAAATCCTTGCAGTAGATCTAAACCTCCTTGATCACCGCCTTGTTTTGAGCAGCTTCCACCACAATAGCAAGATCGATCCAAAGACAGCTGAGATCAAATCACCTCGTTTTGAGCAGCTTCAACCACGATAGCAAGATCGATCCAAAGGCAGCCGAGATCAAATCTGCAGAGAACGAAAGCTAGAGATTGGCTACGACCAGTTTTGCTAGCTACCTAGTTTTGAAGGCCAAAAAGCTAAATTCTACATTTGGTTATGTAATCAATTGGTTGATCTATTTTGGCCTTTAGCCAAAGATCTATATAATGTAGAATGTAAATAGGACTAAGGGGAGCTTTTTTGATAGAACAGAGACATAGCTAGAGAGGCGGCAAAAAGTTGTTGTATTTGTTATCACTTGAATCTGGGCTGAGCGATGTATTAACATATATACTTGCCTCGGTAAATTCATAAAAAGGAGCTCTGTCTCATGTTTTACAAATTGTGTTTCTGTATTTGAGCTAATGAATCAATTAAAGTACTGAGCAACGTTTTTATTTTAAAGGGAAACGTGTTGGTTGGCTAGGGCCCAGCCAACCCAGCACGTTTACCCCATTTCCCAATTTCCTACAATTTGTGTTTACATGGTCAAGTGTGATATAATTTTAAGCACGTACATTTTTGTCTAAGTGAAATTAGATCCATTGTGTGAAGTAGATAAATTCCCTTTTCCTGCACTTGATTTTAGATTGGTTTTCCTCCGCCTAGTCCAAGCAAGAAAAATAACACTGCCCCAGTGCACATTGGTGTGATATCTCCTTTTCTGCAATTCTATTTGATTAGTTTTGCCACCTGGTCTAGATAGGAGAAATGAACCTACACCAGTGCACATTGGTGTGATGGAGCAAGCATTCTTAGTATACTTCCTACAATCTTCTTTCTTTCATTAAAAGCTTATGATAGGCTAAATGTATATTGATTGTTTCTTTATTCTTGCACTCTGTTAAGATAAAAAACATTCACTTATGTGTGCAATTTGATTTAATAGTATAATATCACTTGCAACAATTAAGCACTCATTTTAAGAATTAAATGCTAAATGCAGGAAGCTCTAATCTGGTGAAAGAACAAGTTTCTTGCAACGGGATTTGAGTGCTTTGAACCTGGAAAAGTTCAAGCCCTTGTAGGAAGTAAAAAGCCTTTAGTAAAGACACCATTTATACCTTCTGCATAAATCCTTGTTCCTGCGCTAGTGTAAGCAGAATGTGATAGTACAAGACAAATTAGTGCAAGAAGGAAATCTCTAAAGGAGCAGTTTTAAGGGTCCATCTGATGAGACTACTAAGTGTCTCTGCTAAAGAAAAACACACACTTAGTAGTTAAACAATAATTAGCTAGAGTGATTTCCCTTTATCTTTAATTCCCTCTTGCAAATGCATTCTTCCTTGTTCCAGTCTTAGATTATTTTGATGGTTCAAATTGCCTTTTTCTCTTTTTAGTTTTATTATGCAATCTTCCCTTCAAAGAAAGTATGGATTTATATTAGGAAGATTCATACCATCTCTAGCATTGCCTATGCTTCATCTCTAAGTTTACGGATCCCCCAAGTTGACAAATTAAGTGTTGAGGAGTTTGCTTAAATGTAATTCCTACATCCAACATGTAGAAAAAGAGAAAAATACATAAACCTCTAAATTTTGAGTCTCATGTTTATATTCTTAATTATGGAAAAAAAGATTGTGATCTCTCTTTTCTTAGTAGCATCAACCACCAATTCTCAAAATGTAGACTAGCCAATTCTATTGAAGTAGGAAAAAATGATCTATAACTTTTGTGATCACTAGATTGGATGGTCACTAGTGAGAAATTCTTGCTGAAACAAACATTTTGCATTCATGAGGCTTCATTGATTCTTTGAGCCTATATTGGTGATTTTCTCCCAATTTTGTTTATTGTTATATTTAATAAAAGAAATTTTCATTAGTCAAGATAGAATGAACAAAGATGAGACTTTAAATTTAACAAAGAAAAATATTTTTGTAATTACCCTCCATGTGTTCCTAACCGAACAATAGTTGAGGGCTTCAATCCCATATCTTCCCATTTTGCAGTGATTTTATCCCTTGACTTGTTTCTATTCAATAGAACCAAAGGTGCAGGGGTGTTATATAGACGACTTTCCTAAACATGCACAAACAATTCAAGTAAACTAGAGTTTCTACCACTTTTCTCTACAAAAAGAAACTTCCCTTGATTTACATGTTGTTGCACATTGCATTATGTCAAGATTCCCTTTAGCTAAAATTTGTAATTTTTCTTTTTTATTTTTCACCTAATTTACTTTCATGTTCAAATTCAGAAAAAATAACATCTAGAGAATCAACAAAAATGCAAAAAGATTATGACTAAATTCCCTTTTAAGATTTCTCTGCCTCAATTTTGCAAAATCTGTGTTTCTCACTTTTGGTGAGGAGGTTGTGCAATTTTTTTAGCCCTATCATAGTTTGAATCATTCCATATACTAATTTTTGGTTGAAGTTGGAATATGGAAAGGTCCACCTTGCAGTTAAATTTAGCGAATCGACCAAATATTAAGTTCCTAGTCCTTAAAACTCACCAAAATGCAAAATGTTTCAATAGAAAACCCCAATATGGGAAGCTTTGAATTTTTTTATATTTTGTTACTTTTAGATATAATGAAACTATATTAAATTATAGCTCATTTCAAGATTTATTAAGAAAGGGTTAGGAGGAAATAACTAAACAAATGTAAATGGATGATTCAACTCTGAAATAGTTATTTCTAGCCAAGTTCACTTTAGTATCTATTACTCCTATTAAGTGTTGTTTGAGATATGAATAACTGATGGAAGGGAAATCTTATGAAAAATAGGGGTCAAGAATTTAGATGTTATCCAGAGCACAAGAAGAATATTGCACACCTACTTCTTCTACCTCTCATTTTTGTTTTTTGTAATTAATCTAATTATAGTATGAGTTTGGCCATGAGATCTAGCAAACACAACTCCTAATACCCCTATATAATGTTTAAGGTCCATTATTTGATTATCTTTTTTCATCTAAATGGTCGACATATATTTATAAATATAAAAAGCACAAGGTAATAGGAATTTACATTTCAATGACTCTTTTTGAATTGATTGCATATTCCTTCATGGGTAGCAATGATTTCCCATAACGCAATGGCCACATAGGCTCCAATTACAATTTTTCTCTCATATTTTCCAACTGAAAATCATGAAGGAAAAAAATGACAAAATAAATGCAAGGAGTCTGTTATGAAACCAGCTCAAGAAAAAGATAGAAAAGATAGATCAACGCCTTAGAATTCAGCCTCTTTGAGGGGGAAACC